>JASVEL010013149.1:0-139632 GCA_032618575.1 Nicotiana noctiflora
AAATTAGACAAACACCTAACAATATGTATATTCTTAGTAAGTCAATCCATTAATGTTAATTGCTCGTTATAATTTTCTGCCCCTCAGCGTAGAAAACGCGTGATGTTTAGTCAACTAGTCTTGTTATAAATAGTGACGTTTTGATGCATTTTGTTTGTTGGCCACAACGTGTTTTCCTTTAGAGAAAAAGTTGAGGATTCCCTTTTTGTGTGATACACGTCATATTCCTTATTAACAAAATGGGGAACTTATACCAGTATTATATGATGTTATATTATATTGGTATAATATCATAGTGATAGCATGGTAAAAAGTTGTTTCATATTGTTGATCCTAAAAGGAAAAAGAAGTATGAATAGATAACTAATTTCTATCAGTTATAGTAAAACAACAATATTTAACACCTAATATATAGACCAATAAAGATAATTAAATAACGCTATATAAGGTGAGTCGCATATTTCTGATAAAACTAACTGTGAACATCCTGGATCAAGTGAGGAATTAAGAACAAGAAAATTAGAGATCTGCAGAATATTCGAGAAGGAGAAGGAGAAGGAGAAGAAGAAGAAGAAGAAGAGATACAATGTTTATGGCTGGAAAAATTAATTACGCATTCAGCCTTTTTTTAGTTATATGCAGCATGTTTACATACAAAATTCATTTACACAAAGAGCCAAAACTAATCAAAATACAAAGGGATTTTTACCTATGTATACCAACCTTATTACCTCTCATGTTTAAGGTTTGTGTTTATTACATTTAAACATACCAACTTTCAATTTATGTACCATAATTCAAATTAAGGGTATAATTAATGCTTCATTTATTGTAGGCGTGATTTTAGGACCATATTTTCACTTTATTTTATTTACCCGCCTCTCTCTCTTCCCACCCTCCATGATTTACCTACAGTTAATCCACCAACCCCACGATTTTCCTTTAGTTTTTCCCTCATTCTCCTACAATCTCTTCATGCAAGCCTCTCACTCACGTTCTTCTTCAATTAATCACGATTCTTCAATTTTCTTCTTCAATTGATTTCACAAAATCATATTTCAAGTTTCATATTTTGTTTTAACTCCCATATCATGAAAAAAAAAACAATACTCCAAAAAAAAAAAATCTTCAAAAGCTACATTTGCTGTTATTATATATAAATTTTGTAGTTTTTATCATAATTTTTAGATGTTTACCTCCAAGTTCTATGTAATATTTGTATATAACTATCAGTTGAATATAAATTACACAATAAAAATAAGATATAAATACCCCAATCGTAGCAATGTATTATCCACAATTAATTTGCAACTTGTCTACAAAATTCAACAAAAACTACAACTTAACTACATTTAACCTACATTATAACTACAATCTAGAAACAATTTACACATAGAAGTTCTTCAAGTTGGAATTGGCCACAACTACATTTCTTGTTTTCTAGACACACAATCTACCGCTTCACACCATCCAATACAGTATGTATATAATCTGTTGAAGCCCTCACCTACATTATCAGAACAAACACAAAGAAAAAAAATTACAATATTAAAAATATAGCATCTATAAAATATCTACATTTTATCTACAAATTAACTACAAACTACAAGTAAACTACAAGTAAACTACAATTTGCCTACAATTTATCTACAATCTGGAAATACTGTATAATAAAATATTTCTTTCCTGCACCAAATAAAAAAATTTGTAGTCAAATTGTAGATATATGTAGTAAATTTGTAGATAATATCATAAAACTAAAATTCTAAGCATTTTCGAACTACACAAACCTGCATTCTCATCTATCATAATGGCATCAACTTCAAAGTCTCTAAATCTGCCACAGTTATCCCAATTACCATTCGATTTCAGCATTATTGAGATTTTTGACATGATTTTGTGTAGTTGAAAAAACAAAAGACGAAGAACAGATATAGTTTCTACAATTTAAGTACTGATGTTGACGAAGAATGATTTTTGTATTCTACAATTTGTATTGCGTTTTAGAATTAGTAAAAGTAATTTGATTACCGTAGCTTCAGTAGCTTGCGTTTTTTTGAGAATTATAGTTGATTGAGAGAAGAGAGATCTTTCCGTTGAGCAAGGAGAGAATTATGCATCAATGAGATCTCCTTCCATTTTTAAAATTCATCTTTAATGTAGACAGAATCACACCCAGATCTTGTGTTTTCATTTTAGCGCGTCATTTATGACAAAATCCATCTATTTTTGGATTGGTATATATTTTGTAGTAAAAATATGGACTACACGGGTAAATAATAAACTATGAATATTTTTGGTAATAAGGTTTGCTATATGGTATAGATATGAAAAAATCCCAAATATAAATATTCTATGTACAAAATAAAATAATGACTAGTGGTCAGCCCAGATACTAAATGTTCCTTATTGGACCTGAGGCTGGATAGTTAGATAGCCCAATACCCCTTTCAAGTTGGAGGGGGAGAACACCTTCAACTTTGACAAGAATGGCTGATGGAGCACACCAGTTAGAGGCTTGGTGAAGATGTCGACAAGTTTATTTGAGGTGGAAACATGAAACAGCTAAATCAATCCATCCCCTAACTTCTTTCTGATAAAATGGCAATCCACCTTGATGTGCTTGCTACGCTCATGAAACACTGGATTTCTAGAAATATAAATAGCAGCCTGTTTGTCACAAAAAATAGAAACAGGATAAAAACAGGCACAGAAAGATCAAGAAGCAACCTTGTGAGCCAAGTGAGTTCAGCCACCACTTTGCTCAGTGCCCTGCAGCAGAAGAGAAGGAAACAACAGGTTGTTTCTTTGATTTCCACACTGCCAAGCAGTCACCCAGAAAAACAACCTTAACAGAAAACGCAAATCAAATAAAGTAAGTGTAACTAATCAAATTATTAATTCGGACCCTATTGTTTAGAGTCTGTTTGGAAAACCACCATGTAATTGGAATTGGTGTAATTACTAGGGTAGTAATTATTCAGTTATGTAATTACGATGGCCTCTTTGTTTGTCATAGTGTAATTACAAGTTTACTGTTTGGTTGTACAAGTGTAATTACACAGTTAGATTAAATTTTAAATTAAGTAATTATCAAAACTTAAATTTTAATATACTAAATATATGCCTATAAATTTTTATAAGTATAAATAATATTATATTTGATATTTAAGATGTATATTTTTCATGAATATACATTAATAAGTAATCATATATAAACTAATATTGTAAAAATTTATCTATATATTTTAAATTAATAATATTTAGTTTAGCTACGTACAAAAATTAAAAATATACGTTATTTTGTAAGCATTATGGAATTCATATTTGATAAAATAAATTAATATTTATAAATATAATGTCATAACATTATCAAATGTTTGACAAAACTGAGCTATCAATTTTAACTAAAAAATAAACAACATGAAAGCGGGTCAATACTACTAAAACAAGTAAATTAGAACCATGAATGTAACACAATTTAAAAAAATTTTAAAAAAATATTTAGCATATGTCAAATTCCAACATAATAATAGTAAGTTCCACTATAATTTTAGATTATGAAACATAATAAGTTTATAACCACATTTAATAATGAAATTTCACTTTAATAACATCACTCGTTATATGATAAGTTTGTAAATGACTCGTTATTTATAATATTAGGAGGTGAAGTTTCAAAAAATAGAATAATAAAATAAATAAAAATAAAATATAAGCAATTACATGAAATAACAAGAAATAAAGGAAGAGAAATAATGTACAAAGAAAAATATATTTTATAATTTTAAAAGAAATTAAAAAGTAAAAATTAAAATTAAAACTTAAAATAATAGAAATAAAAAGTTATAAAGAAAATAGATTAGAATAAAATAAAAAGGAACGAAAATAAATAAAACCTTATAATTACCACAAATTCTCACATCCCCGTTGACAGGGGCGAAGCCACCTATTAGAAAGGGTTGTCAACTCACCACCCTTCACCGAAATATTACGAAAAATTACAATGTATTTATAAGTAAAATATTAATTTTAGATGTATAAAATATATATTGAACACCTTTTGTCGGAATTTTTTTTGGTTCATTCAAGTTTGAACATCCTTGGAAATATTTCTTACTTCGCCACTGCCCGTTGAGAATTGGAGAGTGTAATTATACCCCTCCAATTACACTCAATTACATGCTGACCAAGTAATTACTTGGCCAAACAAATATGTCAAACTGTATAATTACACCTAATTACATCCAAATTTAATTTCTAGATGGCTTTCCAAATATGCTCTTAATGAATTTTCAAAAGCAAGACGTTATATATGCAAATTTTTAAGCTATACAATGCACCTTCCAAAGTGGTACTTTCTCCTTAAAAAATCTAAGAGTCTAGATAGAGCCCATAATGATCGTACCATCTTTTGGCAAAAACAATTTTTTACTTTCTCACAAAGTTTAAGAAATAAAAAAAAATACTTTTAAATTTAAGGTCTAATATATGTCTTAGACATTTGAGTGCAGCTCAACGATTAATGAAGTGGATTTAGAAAAAAATATGCATGTCCCATAAATAGACAGAAAAAATGTCGACTCAATAATTATGACGCTGACTTGATCACTTTAGTTTATCAGAGACATCCCTCTTCCTCTAAAGTGTAAAAAAATATCCACCGACATGATGAAGCTTTTTAATTGTTCATTGACGTCGTCCAACTAAGTACTTATTGCGAAATATTCTGTTTGATATTATCCATATAACTCTTTATAAAAGCCACAGCCATTTGGTTCTTCACATTCAAAGAGAGAATTTTCCCGATAAGGCGTATTGCTAGTTTTTCTCCTCTTTTTACCATTACTTGCTTTTATTTCTTAAATTTAATTAACATTACTAAATTACAGTTTGTTTATATTTTCTTGAATAAAAAAATCATATGGACGGAAAGAAATTAGAGTACAAGGGCAAGGAGGCAATGAAAGAGATAGAGAGACTAACGAAGAACGCTGATGAAGTTCAAGAGGGAATTCTAAGAGAAATTTTATCTCAAAATGGGGAAACAGAATACTTGAAAAAATTCATAGGATCAAAAGATAATAAACGAGTCTCAAAATACAAGAGTGTTGTGCCAGCAGTTACGTACGAGGATATTCAGCCTTATATCCTACGAATTGCTAATGGAGAAGACCATAATATTATTTCTGCGAACCCAATCACTGAAATGCTTTGCAGGTATTTTATTTCTCGTTTCTATATGTTTACCTGCGCTGATTGGTTTGCTTTATAATTATATAAAGTTTGGTTCTGAGTTTATTTCTTCTTTCGACACATGTAGCTCAGGGACGTCAGGCGGTGAGCCGAAGTTGATGCCTTCAATTGCACAAGATCTCGATCGTCGAACGTTTCTCTACAATCTCATTATGCCTATTATGAACCAGTTAATTTCACACTTCATTTGTCATCCTTCCCATGCAGTATTTTCTCAGATTCTAGTAATTTTCTTTAGCAGAGCTAGTTTGCATGTTGTATGTCTCGTGCATTTCACAAAAAGAGCAGAAATCTCCGATTCCTTTCGATGATCTTAGTTCCAGGGTGATGGTATATATAGCTCTTGATAGGTGGGATAGGAAAATACAGTTGCCCCTGCTATGAACTACTCCCTCCGTTCCCGTTCACGTGGCTTTTTGGTCCGTTTTAAAAAGAATGAATCATTTTTAAATTGGTAACAATTCAGCTCAAACTTACAACTCTACCATTAATGAGAAGCTCTTATAACCACACAAATACTCGATGTCCTATTTGGACTTGTTTAGGACCACAAATTCCAAAAATCTTCATTTTTTTTCTTAAACTCCGTGCCCAGGCAAACAGGTTCACATAAATTGGAACGGAGGGAGTACTTATGATGGATTAGCAAAAATAATCTTGGGTAAAATTAGTACCGCTTTATATTATCCCTTGTTTGGTTACTAATTTTGAAATAAGTTATCCCAGGATTAAAAATAGTACCGGGATAACTTATACCTACTAGATGTTCGAATAATAATTCCAGGATAAAGCAGCAAAATTGACAACTTAGAATTAATACAATATACTAAGCAGTCAATAAAAAATAATATAGAGCATCTAATTTCATCATAACTAATTCAAATGTAACTTGTCTTCAAACCAAATGATCCTTAATATTTCTGGGTTGAATGCTCAAATTATTTCATAAACTATAATTCCGGTTACAAATCCCCGATTTTACTTCATTTCGTCTAGGGACTAGGATTAAATCCTTTTCTTTTTCAATTGTTCAAAATGAAAGTTATTTATTTAAGTGAGGCTTACCTAGTAAAAGTAAAACCAATAGGTGTACGCCCACATGTTTATGGTTAATCAATAGTAAATGTTTTCTACCTAATAAAATTACATAACCTATGGTGAATTGAATTGTTGGTTTGGTGTAAATACTCGGTGCAAATATGTTTTTACCCTAATAAGTTTAATTCTTGTGTAGATTTGTTTTTAACTTGTACTATTGATTTACTGTTTTGGTGCTCTACACTAATATTTAATCCAAATAATTTGACCAGGTACATACCAGGACTTGATGAAGGTAAAGCCATGTTCCTCTACTTTGTGAAGGCAGAAACGTCTACACCTTGTGGCATACCAGCAAGGACAGTACTAACAAGTTACTACAAAAGCAAGCACTTTAAATGTCGATCAAAGGATCCTTATAACGATTTCACAAGTCCAGACCAAGCTATACTTTGTTATGACAGTAACCAAAGCATGTATTGCCAGTTACTAGCAGGACTTGTCTATCGCCACCAAGTCCTTCGAATCGGGGCCGTTTTCGCCTCAGCCCTCCTTCGTTCCATCTCTTTCCTCCAACGTAATTGGCAAAATATGTGTCATGATATTCGAACGGGTCAATTAAACGCCATGATCACCGATGTTTCTTGTCGATCTGCTCTGTCCAATATTCTTTCGACTTTAAACCTAGATTCTGATATCGTTGCAAATGAGATTGAGGAAATTTGTGGACGTTCATCGTGGAAGGGGCTAATTTGCCAACTTTGGCCTAAGGCGAAATATATTGAGGCAGTGGTCACAGGATCCATGTCACAATATATACCAGCTTTAGAGTACTATAGTGAAGGAAAATTGCCCTTAATTTGTACAATGTATGCCTCGTCTGAATGTTACTTTGGTGTGAATTTGAAACCCTTGAGTCCTCCAGATGAGGTGTCTTTCACCCTATTGCCTAATATGGCATATTTTGAATTCATACCTTTAGGAGCTAATGGAACTTTCTTAATGGACTTGGACGAGGAACAGTTTGTACCTCAGACTAAGCTGGTTGACCTGGTCCACGTTAGACTCGGTTATTATTACGAGTTGGTGGTTACTACATTTTCAGGTACATCATCTTTTGTTTTTACCAATATATAATTTATCAGAGTTTAATTTCTATTAGTCCATAAAATAATACTGTAAAAAGAAAATTTACATTAGCATCCTGAAAAGTTGGACGAGTTATATGCTTAAATAGTTCGATAGCATTAGTAATATTGGTAGGATATCTTTTTATTCTTACACTGCTATTAGTATCTAGCATCTTCGGTTTGTTCATCATTTATTTAGTCGATCCTTCCAAATTAGGGTAAGACTGTGTACATCTTACCATCTCCGGACCGCAAATGTGAAAACTCACTGAATTTTTCTGTACTTGTTTGAAATTAATGTCTTTAGGACTGTATCGATATCGCATTGGAGATGTGTTGCAAGTAACTGGATTCCACAATAAAGCCCCTCAATTCAGATTCATTTGTCGAAGAAACGTGGTGCTGAGCATTGACAATGACAAGACGAACGAGAAAGACTTGCACAGGAGCATCACCCTCGCCAAGAAACTCCTGGAGCCGCACCAAGCTCTGCTCGTAGAATACACCAGTTACGCCGATGCCTCTTCCGTTCCAGGGCACTACGTCCTCTATTGGGAGATCGTTCACAGCCATTCCATCGTGAACAAAGGTGTTGCGTTGATAACAAAATAATTTAGAACTCTATTCTTGTTCAAAGTGCGTATGAATTTTATGATCTACAGTTCTACTCATAGAGTATGAAGTTGGGTATATAAAAAAAGAGGCCAATTGATAGCATACATACATACATAATCCCATAAATCAAAAAATTTAAAATGATATTTTGGATGAAAATTGACATGCATGTGCATTATATTATGATATTTTATTGGGAGGAGCTGATTAGGCGGGACATGACTATTATGCGGATTTTCGAGGACATGGCTCTTGATAGGAAAGTCTGGAGGTCTAGTATCAAGGTTGTAGGTTAGGGGCTTCTATTATTTCGCGGGATAGGGATGGGTCGGGGGGAGGGTTCCGGATAGGTTAATATCTCCGTGAGTACTCCTAGAATTACTAATGCCTTTTGTTCATGTTATTGCTTTGTTTACTTTGCCCTTTATATGTTAGTTTTTGTGGTTTATTCTAGAGTCACTATTGCTTTTTCTTTTTGTTTTGTTTTTGTTTTTTTTTTTCTTTTCACGATCTTTCGCTGACGGTCGATTGGAAACAGCCTTTCCGCCCTATCGGGTAGGGGTAAGACTTGCGTACATATTACATATTACCCTCCCCAGACCCCACCTTGTTAGACTACATTGGGTAGATGTTGTTGTTGTTGTTGTATTTGCAAGGGAATATCATAATTAGTGTTTGTGAAACAGATGTGAATGTGGAAGCACAAGTAGTTGAAGAGTGTTGCATAGCCATTGAAGAAGAGCTTGACTACATATACAGACGGTGTAGGACGAACGACAAGTCGATAGGGCCGTTGGAGATAAGATTGGTGAAGGCAGGCACATTTGAAGCGTTAATGGACTTGCTTATAAGTCAAGGTGGATCCATTAATCAGTACAAAACTCCAAGATGCATTATCTCCAATCACTCTGCACTTCAACTTCTAAATTCTAACATCAAAGCTTCTTATTTCAGCCCAAGGGAACCTTGTTGGAATGCTTCATCCTGCTATTGATTTATTATTAACCTAATTCCACTTTAATTTGAGGATTCTCGCTTTAATTAATTAGTGCTTATCATGATTTTTGGGAAAGCTTCTTTCCATTATTTTAACATGAATAACTCTATTTAAAAGAGTGAAATCTCTGGCGCCTTTAATTATATCAAGTTAGAGTTGAACAAACTATTGTAATAAGTAACAATTCCCAACAATTATTTTCTACAAGATTGCATCATCGAACCATTTTCTCTCATTTCATTAAAATAAATGTCAAAACTGAGAAGGCCCTCAATACAAGATCTCAGAGGAATTAATTATACACTAGGTCAGATTTACGCTTACCAAAGCGGTGTCACGCGACACCGCTTCATTAGAAAATTTTACTATATATATGTATTTATACTGTACGGAAACAGATAAGTAGGAAAAAATGACACTAGTTGACATAAAGTGTGTCTTGGTGTGTTGGTAATGTGCTTTATTTTTCTGTCAAATGTTCAAACCACAACTAGCACATTTTTCTTTTGCAAATACTATTTCAATTCTTTTATAAATTTCGATACCGGTTACAAAAAATTTTGCGCTCCTAGGTTGGAGCAATTCTCCAATGAGATAAAAAGATCAAAACAAATTTGAAAACGATAATACTATTCAACCATATCTATTAGAGTAATTTATCCATCACTTAGAACTACATGGTATATATTAATTCCATGAAATACTACTATCCATACAAATACAGAATATGTTTTTCGAATTATTCACTTCACTCCAACTTAAATATATACATAACACAACCACTTACTAAAATTTGAAAAGGAGAAAAAGTAATGACATTATAGAAAGAGATTCTGTTCTGAAAAAGTAGACATAGTTTTCCCATCCCAATAAAAAAAAAAGGTAGAACAACTGATTTTTGTATTCTTTTATTTTTATTAAGTATGGCTCCATGGCCCCACGAACATGATAGTTCTCATTGGATCTTCCAAATTAGAAATCTGTCTTCTTTGTTTTTTGCTGCAAATATTATAGAACTCAGCTGCAGTAGTCGCTAATTCCTTGGAAGTTTGTTTGGAATTAATGGCCTTTGTAATAGCTGATTCACAAGCTCCCCAGAGCTTCTCCCTCATCGTTCCCTTTGATTCGTTAATCAAAGAGTTATCTCCTGCAGGGAAATGGTGATGTTTCATTATATTTCTTGGTGATTGAAATATTTATATATTTAATCTTCTTAGCCTGATATTGAAGCTTCTAATTTGAGGACAAACTGCAAGCAAATTTATAGAAAAAACTATTCCATGAAAAGAGAAGCAGAGCAGATAAGTCCACTTATTAAGCATATATTCCTTTTGCTTCTGGATATATGTTTATATATCTGCTTGCTCATATCAATATTCTACAGACATAGAATCAGCATTTATGGTAAAAATAGCACGACTAGCCAATTTTCAGACTGGTTATTTAAAAATAGCTAGCATTTGCAAAGCCATAAAAAAATAGTCCTGCAATATGGAAAGCTTCAACATAATATATTGGAAATAGGTGCACATACGTATGAACTTCCAGCATATTATGTTGGAACTCCAACACACGAAAAGTTACAGTATAATATATTGGATATAAGAGCCCGGTGCTTCAATCTCCAGTATATTATGCTGGAGTATATTAACGGATTTTGAACAATATTTTTGTTTAAATTTATTGACTAAATTTAGATTACTTTTAAATTATATTATTTTTAAATAATTATTTATAAATCTGACTATTTTTTTAATTTCTCTCGCACTTGTGCTCTCTAGCACGATCAAAAGCGATATATACGAGGACATCACTCACCGCATAGGGGCGGGCTGGATGAAATGGAGGCTTGCATGTGGAGTACTGTGCGATAAGAAAGTGCCACCAATACTCAAAGATAAGTTTTATAGAGTTGTGGTTAGACCGGCCATGTCGTATGGGGCAAAGTGTTGGACGGTTAAGAACTCCCATATCCAGAGGATGAAAGTAGCAGAGATACGGATACTGAGGTGAATGTGCGGGCTCACCAGGTTAGATAAGATTAGGAACGAAGTTATTCGGGAGAAGGTGGGGGTGGCCCCAGTGGATGAGAAGATGCGAGAGGCGAGACTTCGGTGGTTCGGGCACGTGCGGAGGAGAAGCCCCGACGCCCCGGTGAGGAGTTGTGAGCGGCTAGCGGTGGTCGGTGTGAGGCGAGGCAGAGGGAGGCCTAAGAGATACTGGGAAGAGGCAATTAGACAGGACATGGCCAGGATGCGGATTTCCGAGGACATGACCCTTGATAGGAAAGTCTGGAGGTCTAGTATCAGGGTTGTAGGATAGGGGTTTCTAGATTTTCCATACTCCTTTCCCGAGGTGTGAGGCGTGGTAGGGCCGCCCATAGATGATTAGTTGTGTTCTCTTTTGGTAGCCATTTCTGGTAGTTACTGTTTTGATATCATTGCATGCCTGTTTCTTTATGGCACATATGCATCTTATGTTTAGATAATTTTTATGAGGTGTATGCTGGAGTTACTAATGCGGTTTTTGTTTTTGTTTTTTGTTGTTGTTTGCCTTTTTTTCCATGCGCCGAGGGTCGATTGGAAACAGCCTCTTTGCCCTTTCGGTTTGTTTAAATTTATTGACTAAATTTAGATTACTTTTAAATTATATTATTTTTAAATAATTATTTATAAATCTGACTATTTTTTTAATTTCTCTCGCACTTGTGCTCTCTAGCACGATCAAAAGCGATATATATTACTCCGTACATATATACATTAAAAAAAAATAGAAAAATTCGAAAGAAATAATTTTAGATGATTTAAGTGTCCCGTTGGGACAGATATTGGATTCCAGATAACGACGAACAAAAAGTACTTATAGTGGAACAGGAATATTTTCTGGTTGGCACCAGATTCGAGTACCAGATAAGAGTATTATCCCGGAATGCTTTATTTATATTTATATCTATTTATCTATATAAGTTAATATCACTAATGATTTTACAAATATAAAGAACTAAAGTGTGAAATGTCATATAGATCTTTTATTTTTTTAAAATAAAATTCATGATGGATAAAATTATAATTAAGATTAAATATTCGAAACAAAAGATAAATTAATATTAAGATCGGAATCAACATAGAATAAAAAAAATTTATGTTAAAATCAAAAATTAGGTCACTTTTACTATTTCAAAATAAAATTTATGATGAATAAAATTATAGTTAAGATTAAGCATTCAAAACAAGAGATGAACTAATATTAAGATATGAATCAATATAGGACAAATTATTTTGTATGTTAAATCAAATAATCAGATCTTTTAATTGATTATTTAGCAAGGAATCCAATTTAATTATTTTTTAACTTCATCATATGAGTAAAATTCTTATTTAAAAAATCTCGGGATACACATATTTATTCCATATAAAGAGCGTCAGATTTAAAAAATTAGAACACAAAGTAAAAAGTTTAGCATATTACTAAGAATAAAAATGCTACACAATCAAAGCTAAATCCTAAACGAGAACAAGTTTTCAAGACAATATTATAAGAGTCGACTCTCGTATAGCGAGATTATTCTTTGTAGATGCCTCTAACAGGATCAAAATAATATTCTCATGTTATGCATTACTTGCAAATATCATATCAAGAGGCATGATAATGTTAGCTATAATAGCAAATGGTGTACCAACGGTTTTATTGTGAGGCCACTCACTATAAATTTGATATGCCTCTTCAAATAATTAAATAACCATCACAAATTTATCAAAGCAGAGCAATGATGCTAAATTTATAAGGAAAGTAAAATTGATAATATGGGATGAAGCACTTACGGCTAAGCGTCAAATGATCGAAATAAATGTATAAATCATTACGTGACATTATTAACTTGCAAACGCACATTTATAGATATTAGTTCATATACTAATCTACTGAATTTGAGATCAAAAACTGCCTTTCGGAAATTAAAAAATATCCAGAATACACACATTCGGGCACTGCCCTGTAGTTTTACCTGTAGATATTCGAACACCAAGGATTTGGAGTTGGAGAAATTCCAAGATACTGTCCAGGAGTTCAGTTTTCACAACTTAAAGCTCTAGGACGATCCTCGAGTTACCATATAATTATATTTTATGTTTATTTATAAAAACATATTTAGAATTTGATAAACCTAACGGTTCAATTTAATAGGAAATAGAAAGGAGATGAGACTGAGTCTACAAACACCACATGATTATATATATATATATCAGTACATATAGTAAATGACATTGATTTTTATGACTGTTTTATTGTAGAAGACAACTACTTCAGACAGAAAACACAACAGATGAAACAGAAATTAGGCTTCTGGGAATATGTTCATCCATTAGCTCAAGAATTCTTTATTTTTGCAGCTTCTCCAATCCCGTAACCCAAGCTGGCCTAGCCAAAATATCAGCACACCATGCGCTCACACGAGGGCGCGAATTAAACGCTTCCTTAACTTTTGAACTCATCAAGTAATATATATTTGGGATGTGGTGCAAATCAACCAGTGTAAAAGAGTCTCCACCTAAGTATTTTGAGTCTGCCAATCGAGTTTCGTATATGTCAAGAACCTTAGACAATTGCGCTTCGCTTTCCTTCACAGCAGCATCATCTGTGGTCATGCCGATAATTGGTTTTATGCCTAGTTCCCAGGTTAATTTTGAAGCCGGTGGTTCAAATTTTTGGCCTTCTACTTCCATCCATACTGACATAATGGGCATTTTCTTTGGATCTTGGAGTATTAGTTGATAGCCATTGTCAGCATAAACATGAGCAATGTATTGGGTGATTGCCCTTGATTCTGCATTACAAGTTCCCAATTTATCATTTCAATTTGATAGTGTAAGAAATCAGGCCGCCTATAAGATGTGGCGAAATCAGGTATTTATATAAAGGGATTCAAATATTATGTTAGAATGTCTTAGGATTTGAACTTATGAGCTAGAGCAACTTCAAAATTAGTAGGTATAATAACTAATCTGCTATAATAGGGTAAGATTACATCAACAGAATAGTGTAGAAAATCTTTACACTCTTTGTATATAAACTTAAATCCTTTCAAATTTTGTCACCTTTGTGCTGATATATATAAATTGCAAGAATAGCAAAAGTACTTACCAAAGAGCTTCAAGTCCCCATCTTCAAATGCTGGTACTTGACCAAAAGGCTGCATCGGTTAAAAAAAAGGAATTTTTACATTTCTATACCATATAGGAAACCTTATTACCTTCAATATTTAAGGTTTAATATAATTACATTTAGTATACCAAAATACCAATTATCTATCATAGTGTATTTTAAGGGTACAATTAATGCAGCCTATATCCCTCTTTAATTCAAGGTACGATATATCTCACCCCTCCCATGTTTCTCTCCCAAACCTCACCCTCACCCATGTTTATGTACTGTTATCAAACATAAAAACATATGATTATGGAAATATAGAATTGCAACATTAGGTTTATGTAGTCATCAATTCAACTCCAAGTCCAACACTTCGTTTTTCCCATGTCGTTAAAGTCACCTTTGCAAACACCAGTGTGGCTACCATCCTGGATAAGAAATCTTTAGATCTAATAGTCTAATACTATCACAAACATAAAAATCCAGAAGTAACAAAACAATCTCCGTTAGACAACAAATTCTACATGTATAAGTGGGAAAAAGGGAAAAAAAATGCATTTACGGAATAATGGTAAGTAGTAGGAACCGTCTAAAAATCCTCAAAGAACCATTTACGAATTAGGATTATACTTGATATATCATGGTATTAAAGTATGAGATCACATAGGAAAAGATTCAATAAAATATGAAGTCTTCCAAGTTTGACTACTCCTCAACGGCCAACAATCCCATCCAATTGTAGCTTAATTGGTATTTTTTGATATAATTGTATTTTTAGCAAAAGATTTTGTAGAAATTTTAATCGTTTGGAATTTGTGAAAACAGAAAATAATGCATCTACAATCAGAATACAAATAATCTACAATTCATCTACAAAATATCTACAAAGTGGGTATATTTTGAATTTTAATATTCCAATTTCCATTCGAATGTAGTTTAATTGAGAATTTCGTAGTTATGTTTTTTGCAGAAGATTTATAGAAGTTTTAGTCATTTTTTATTTGTGAAAACAGAAAACAAAGCATCTACAATTAGAATACAAATAATCTATAATTTATCTACAAACTCGGTACATTGAATTTTTATATCCCAATTCCTATTCAATTGTAGCATAATTGAGATTTTTGACATAATTGCATTTTTTTCAGAAGATTTGTAAAAGTTTTAACCGTTTTTTATTTGCGAAAACAGAAAATAAAGCATCTACAATCAAAATACAAATAATCAATAATTTATCTACAATTTTTACGATATGTCTTCTTCTTCTTCGAGTTTCAATCTGAAATTCAGTCAAAACCAAGTCTAATTTCACCAAAACCCCTCAAAATTAAGATATAAAATCCAAACCATATTACCGATTATTTTCAACAACACTCAATCCAAATAAATAATAATTTTTGAAAACTCAAATTTGAATTCAAAGCTTTCAAGCTTTTTAATGGATGTCAATGGTGGAATTGTTGCTCTCTTTTTATTTGCTTTGTATTACTGAAATTTGCGATTGAAAGAGATGTAGAGAGAATGTCGACGAACTGAGCGTTTGCAGAACTGATTTCTACAATTTGATTCGAATTTGTTAGCGATATGGCAACGGTTAGTCAGTCTATGGGAACGGTTTTACAACCGTTACCGTAGGATGATTTTTCAGTAGTGTAAATTGAAGATATAGGATTTGCGTTTCAAATTTGATCCGAAGGTCGCTAAATCAATTAGAATATTCTGTTCCTGATTTGTAGTGCGCATAATTAGGAAAATTCAGCTACTAATAATTAGTATTTAATGAATGGTATAATAATTGTAGAAAAAATTGTGAACATAGCGAGTAAATTAGAAACTATGCACATATTTTGTAATAAAGTTTCATAATGGTATAGGAAAGGAAAAATCTCTTTTAAAAAATCTCATTTTTAGAGAGGGGGGCATGAATCCATATTCAAAGCTGAAGTTGCAGAAAATTATAAAATGAGACATCTTTATCAATGGTCAACTGCAATATGCTGAAAAGTGGAATGGTGGTAAGTAGAGGCGGACGGAGACTATATTCAATGGGTTCAACTGATCTCAGTATTCTTTTTCCAGAACATAAATATATATATGTAAATAATCACTGACAATAGACTTAATGTAATTATGCTTACATTGAGGGAAAGGTAAGGGTGCTTCTTGTGTTCGCCAGAGGCCATATCAACGGGGACAAACTCAAAATCCAGCTCCTTCTCGATTAGGCAAGCAGCAACTCTCATGGTTGCAGTTGACATGGGGCTACCATGGACTTTGATCGCCATAATTTCTGGATGACAGCTAAAGATAAAGAATAATAAATTAGGATGTGATAGATATATTGCTTGAACTTGATGAAAGAAGGTTATGTTATGGAGGAATATATAGGGTACGAGGTAAAATTTCTTTATGTCATTCTTTAATAAAATTATCCCAAAAGTCTTGGTGGCTAAACAAACCCTTAAATGCTTTTAATTAAGATGCTAATACCATGATCTTGAGATGGAGAAAGACTCTGATTAGGTAAGTAATGACCTCACAAGTCTCCTCATATTGTTCACCAAATGATATTTCTTAATAATAATGGTACAGTCCTTTTACCTGCTGCATCTTCCTTCCAGGAAAGTACTTTGGGTAATTACATATCTGCTTCTGTCAGGATGCACGTTCTCTTTGATAGTATTATACACTGATATGAAATAGTCAATCACAGATAATGACATTTAAAAGCCAAAAACTAAGGCGAAACTATTTTATGTAAGATGTTAGAATAGATTTTAACTGTATTTGAACGTTGACAAACAAGTTGGATAGCGCACAGTCACACTGACTACTTCAAATTATAGTAGAAGTGTGAAAGTTAAGATTCCCAAAGTAAATTTAAAAAAGTTCTTGGTATTTTGTTCTGCAACAATCGGACACGAACCAGCTGCTGTAATTTGCTGAAATGTTGTCTGAGACAGGGGTTGGGCAAATGTGGGAGGTGCCGAAACTTCAACACTTATATTTATCAACTCTATGCCGTAACTGGCTATTTTGCAAGAATCAACCAAAAACATCATATCAGGAGTTCCTGTGAGGCCAGGCACAATCTACCTGAAAATAAGATAAAAATGAATGCAAAACTTTGAAAGGTGAACGTTTTTTTCGTCCACTTGTATGGAAGAATGAAGCGAGGAAGTCAATTGTCCCTTCTCCAGCTAATTAATCAATATTCTTCCTCCATTGATCAAGAATTTCCATTTTATGGGAAGTATCATGATCCTCTAATAACGACTAGAGTTTCAACATTTTTTACACACACCAAACTCTTACACGAGGATGAGAATTAAATGCATCCTTGGATATAGTTCCGATTTAGCACTGTATAACTGGGACATGGTGCATATCTGCCAGGGGAAGCTGTCACCTCCCATGTTTTAATTCCCTTAGTCTCACCTCGTATGCATCAAGGATCTTTAGTGCAATTCGCAGTTTTATACTGCGAATTATAATTTTTTTTTGTAATTCGCAGTATAATACTGCGAATTACTGTTCAATTTTTTTTTTAAAATTTTGCATTATTATTGCATGTTATTAAAACAAAAATTAGCAAATTTTATCGTTTTCACAATTAACAAATTTTATTTTTGTTGTGTTATTGGTTGCTAATGTTTGAGTTTATTTTCATTTGCAAAATCTTGTATTTTTATCATAATTAAAATATGTCAAAATCTGAGTTATTTTTTTTTTAAAAAATTATCTAATAAATTATTGCTAGGAAAATTGTTTATCTTCTCAAGTATTTTGATGCAAAACTACTTGTAACTCATAATCTTATGCATGCCGCTTATGTTGCTTTAAATTAATACTAGTCATTTAAAAAAATATGTGAATTAAAAATAACGCTTATTTGATGCAAAACTACTTGTAGAATTAACCTTTTCATGTTTGCTTAGAAAAAATCTCTATTGTGTTTTGCTAAAATATCTCAGGTCGGACCACGTACTTCTAACACAATAGAGACTTTTTGACGAATAATGAAGTAAAGCTCTTTTCGGAGTATTATTGGTTAGTTGTTGATTGGAGATGTTGAAATCTTAAATTGCAAGACCATTATTATAGTTTGTAGGAATTTTATGCATTATGTAAATATGATTTTATACAATCAGATCAATTAAAAAATAATTATAAAATTACTCTATTTAATAACATTAATTAATAATATGATAACTAAAAATAAGCGTTAAATAAGATATTATAACAGAATAAATTATATTTTCATTACATTATGAAGATATATAATTTAAATCCATTACTTATTTATACAAAATAACTTGTTGTTGAAGTTTTTTGATAGTCCACTATTTTTGGTTGCTTTTAGACTACTTTCTAACTGACTAGTATTAATTTAAAGCAACATAAACGGCATGCATAATATTATGAGTTACAAGTAATTTTGCATCAAAATACTTGAGAAGATAAATAATTTTCCTAAGAATAATTTACTAGATACATTTTTTTTTAAATAATTCAGATTTCGACATATTTTAATCTATACTATATTAAAAGCACGAAGGCCCTTAGCGAAATATCGTTTGCCTTTTTTACCCTTTTAAAATAGAATTCACACTAGACAAATTAGTCTTTTAGTTATTTTCCTAATATTTAGCAATATCCATTTAATTATTTCCTAATATTTATAAATAGTTATTTAACTATTTCTCTAATATTTAGGACATTAATTTCCAATTCATTCCAAT
The DNA here is from genome assembly GCA_032618575.1 of Nicotiana noctiflora. Classification (NCBI taxonomy): domain Eukaryota; kingdom Viridiplantae; phylum Streptophyta; class Magnoliopsida; order Solanales; family Solanaceae; genus Nicotiana; species Nicotiana noctiflora. The sequence continues at coordinate 18,924 of JASVEL010013149.1, forward strand.
TCTAGAAATGAAATACTTGCGACCACATTTAAATATAGGAATATTAAATAAGCACTTGTAATTACAAACTAGGATAGTTTCGACAACTTTCAGTACAAAAGTATTTTTTCCTTTTTTTTTTCTTCTAACTTTGTAGATCGCTTACCTTTTATTGAGAATATATTTGAAGTTAGAATTAAATTTTTTCATTGATACAATTTCAGGATTATAAATTATCTTACAGAGTAATAACACAATAAAAATAAAATTTGTTAATTGTGAAAACTTTGAAAGGTGAACGTTTTTTTCGTCCACTTGTATGGAAGAATGAAGCGAGGAAGTCAATTGTCCCTTCTCCAGCTAATTAATCAATATTCTTCCTCCATTGATCAAGAATTTCCATTTTATGGGAAGTATCATGATCCTCTAATAACGACTAGAGTTTCAACATTTTTTACACACACCAAACTCTTACACGAGGATGAGAATTAAATGCATCCTTGGATATAGTTCCGATTTAGCACTGTATAACTGGGACATGGTGCATATCTGCCAGGGGAAGCTGTCACCTCCCATGTTTTAATTCCCTTAGTCTCACCTCGTATGCATCAAGGATCTTTCCAAGATTGTCTTCATTTTCTGCCACAGTTGCATTGTCCTTCACCATGCCCAACAATGGCAGCTTGAAGCTCAGTTTGTAAGCTACAAGATCGAACTTTGTTGATTCAACATCCATCCACACTGACATGATGACCAATTTCTTTGGCTCCGGCCCTAACTACTGATTTCCCTTTCTGCATACGTGTGGTCATTCTATTGGATAAGATCTGTGATGAGCCTACTTAAAGAGCATAGAAAGTCAGGACTAAAACTCCCACCAATCCAATGAGGCTCAAAAGAAATAAAGTGATCCGATTACCTTCATACATTTAGCAGTAGTCTCGGGTAAAACTCGTGTCCAAAAAGGACAAAATAAACTTCTATATTATAATCTATAATGCAAATAGAGGGGAAGAGCAAAGTACATTTATTTCTAAAAACCTTGCTATTACCTTGGTATAAAATGCGATCCAAGGACTAAATCTGAGAGAAATATGCACATAAAATGATAGACTCATCGTTCTCATTCACGTGTACCTCTTTCCTGCACCAGAAAAAATCACCCCAGGGAAAATATCACATAGCATTCTTTAAGCAATACAAGAAAGTTTAGTAAAACGTGCAGCTTTTACCAACATGGAGACATTGGCATATGCACATCCACAACAATGGTCTAAAGAATAATTTCCAAGGACAAAGCCAGAACTTATCTCCGGACTAGGAGGGGCTAAAAGCAATCTAGCTATATCTGCTATTTTGTTTTGATTATAGTTATTCCGCTACTACCAAAAGATGTTCTAGGCAATTCAACCATAACAGTTTAGCTTGGGTAGTAAAAGCTAGCCAGCTCACTCAAACCGGTACCAAAGAATTCCAGCCAAACAAAATAAACAAATATCGAAGAAAGAAGTATTAGAGCCGCTCCTACCAAGGCTGATGTATGCGGATAAAATTCCCTATTTCCAGCTCGACATCTTTACAGATTCTTGAGCTAAAAATGATAGTTAACTTCCTTCCTCCAGTACCCTTTCTTTTTTGAGGATTGCTCAGGCATTCAGTACCCTGCAAAGAAACCTAAAATTGTAGATAGCATTCACCCAACACCATAAATCTATTCTATTTAACCAATGAAAACATCACCACCAGCCAGACTAGCAACAAACAGTAAATAAAACATTGAAACACACTTTTCATTCTTAAAAGTTCTCATACAACGATGACTAGCCTGATGGTAAAAAATTTATGTCTTTTCCTCCTAGACCTACGTGGTGCTCGGGGATTGAGTACTGATTAGTGTTTGTCTGATTTTTAAGATTTCACATATTTCAACACAAAAAGTAAAACCTATATAATTCGATTTATTGAATCTGCATAGATAATCTTCCACTACAAATTATGTCCATGGATTGTAAGCGACCAGTGAAGCTCAAATAAACCATATCAATCTTCATGCAGGCGCTATACCCAACAAGGCACCTTTTGGCTTTTTTCCTTTATATGATAGTGGTGGCAAAAAGAAGCTGTCATGCTCTTTCGAAAATATACAGTAGACATGAGTTGAGAGGAGCAGGGTGAGATGAGTATGTAAATGTCTCAAGCTTGGACTCTGGAAAGTCAAGCTCAAGCCGTAAATACTATGAGGAATATATTTCTGAAAGAGTTTACAAGGAAGCCAACACACTAAATCACAATAAACACCATAATTCCATGACTGCAATTCTTAAAAAAAATGAAAATGCAATTCATTGAGAAATATAATTCCAGAAGCTTCCACTTATTAGACATTTCAAAGAGCACTCACTACCATATTTGTTTGTCGAAACTGCACGGCCTGTTTCTTACAGTTCTTCTGAGGGTAACGGTCTAAAGAAAGTTAAGAAAACATGATAGTTCACTCAAAGCTCCTACCTAAAATGGAAGTTTTTGGTTCAGAAAGGAAGCATAAAAGTAAAATTCCCACACCCCAGCATCCACTCTCCTATGCTACCTTACCTGACTTTCTATGCTATGCAACAACCTGACTTTGACTTTTACAAGTTGCCTATTTACACGAGAAAGGTAAATGTCTTAGGTACCCTGTGAAAGTTGGGCTAGAATTAAAACAAGTACCAACATTTTCTTCTTTAAAAACTAGTGAGAGCAAAAAAAGCATGCTCATGACCTTCAAAAAGTTGAAAGGAGCATCTTATTCTCAATAAAGTAGACGTACACATATTCTTAACTTTCTGTTTAGCATACGAACAATAGTTAGTCTAAGTACCTCTTCATCTCCATGTAAAGCACAAAAACAAACAGTCAGCTTGGCCTCCAAAGAAAATGACAAAATTCTCACATCAATGAAGCTTTTTGCACCTGCAATAACAGCAGAAGAGGTCAGAAACATGCAAGAGGACAGAAGATATACAAGTTTGGCCTTTTACCACTTGAAGCATCATATGTTTGTGATTTCTCCAAGAAATATTTATCTCTGTCCTTTTCACATTGCATTAGCTGCTGCAACTTTCCAGATAATCTGGCATGACATGTCAATGTAAGTGAGAAAAGATGAAATTTGAAGATTTGTTTCTGTTTCATCTGTTCCTAGAAAACATGCATAATATGCTCATTACTGACACTTTCTAGTTCCATACTAACCCGAATTGCCTAGGCCTTGCAACAGACAGCCTCTCGTTCGTAGATACAGCTCCTAATGCTAGATGAAATTGGTCAGCCATGGTCCTCTGAGGTATAGCAGGCTGCAGAATCTGGGGAATTTCCTGAAACAAAAAAGAGAAGAAAAAAAAACATTGAGAGAACTACCTATGCAACTGATCGTTATGATAAAACAGTAAAAGATTAACGATGTATTACATCCTCGTCGGTAGATGAGTCACTATCTAGTGCCTCAGGTTGGTCGTCATTGCTCATGTTTCTGTCACCGAGCAGCAATAAGTTTCTCTTCTGTAAGAACCGTGATCCTTGTCTTTTTGCTTGCAGCTGCTGGTTAAAACATGATCTTTACATTCTCGAAATAGTAAAAATGGTAATACAGAAGTGCTACTAAGATCTTTAAGATAAGAGATATGGAACAGAAGAAAGCAAACCATTCTAGAATTGCCTTGTAGTCGGGAACTTGTATGCTGAAAGTGATCCAGAAACTCGGCCATGGAATGCTCATTTGGATCATGTACAACTGCTACTTCAGATGGCACCAAATGCTTCTGGAACTGTTTTATTTCATTTCCACCAAAATCCTCCTCGAACTGCTGTATGTCATTTCCACCAAAATCCTCCTCGAACTGCTGTATTTCTTTTCCACCAAAATCCTCCAATAAGTCATTCCGTGACTCTATATTATTTCTTTGCATGTCTAATTCTACATTTAGGGGAAGAACAGTTAACGGAGTGCTGGTTTCACAAGTATCATGGACAACCAAAGCAAAATCCTTCTTCAGCGGCCGGGATTGGAACAAAAATTTGGGCTTAGATTTGCCCCGGCTTCCTGCAATTGATTGCAAAAAAAATATTTTAAAGTACAGCTTGAAAACCCAATGGATCACAGATCTCAAGTAAAGAAAAAGACCATCATAGATGTAAGACTTGGGGATTCAATGTTAAGATGCATCCATTTCTTTTCTATTTTGCTTGGAATCCATGAGCTCTTGTTCTTGAAAAGCACCACTACTACACATGTTATGCTAGATAGTGACAGTTTAGTTCAAGACAACTAAACCAACCATGATTAGTAATGCTTGATAAGACCAAACTTCTCATCAGTTGAGTTGACGACATCATTAGTATCAAGACAGAAGATGCAAAATAGGGAATTGAAGTTGATAGAAGTACTAATACCTTTAGATGATCTGTTCAACTTTGATGAGGCACTGTACGATGATGAAGAACCAGCATCTTTATTCAAGAAAACTCCTGATTTGCATTCTGCACTAACTTTAGGCAATGTGCTTTTACCATCTCTTCTTAAATTTCCATCAGCAGAAGGCCTCATCTGCCAGATATTTTAACCTCAAAAAGAGCCAATTAGTATTTGTTGAACACAACATTAAGTAATCAAGTGTTAGTGACATTGATTTTGTAGGCATAGAGTTTTCAACCATACCTCATCATCAGACATAATTTCCTTTTCTGAATTAGAAGTAGGTGTCGTTCTAGAAACGTGACTAAATCTGTCATCTAAGCAGCAGGACAATGCCATCCAGTGGTCGTTTTTGTTGATGAAGTCACCACCCTGACTCTTAAAAGAAGGAACTTCAATGTCATCTTCTTTGCATAAGCCTGTTTGCTTCTGCTAACAGGAAAGCAAACAGAACTGTAAGAGGAGTTGGTCATTTGGACCTTTTATTGTTTATCACTTTTGCGTATCTCCACTTAGTAACTGATTCCTTTTGCGGATGGGATACACATTGTGACAGTACAAGCCTAAAGCCTCAGCTGCTAAAGTTTGTCCCTTAAATTAGATGATTCCAGAAGAACAGGAAGAGAAGTGGAGAACAACTTTTTTCTGAACTCCCCGCCGAAAAGTATTTCCATGTTGAATTCTCAACCACCATGAACCATTAACGCCGATTAGGAAATAACTCTTTAACATAAATTTAACCAAAAAAAAAGGAAAAGAAAATGGACCAAAGGAACAATAGAAAGAAGAAATGAAGGTAAAGAGAGCAAAAGGGAGGTCAATTCAACCAATACCAGCTGATGAGAATTCAGTGTGTGGGCAGAGTGATGAAATCTTTTGACATCTGCACAAGATTAACATGGATAACTTTCAAACACCCTTTTCTTTTCTTTTTTCTTTTGGGGGGGGTGATTGGTGGGGTGGGTGGGGGATGTTGAGAATGAAAATTCAAGTGGATGAGTCGGCTGCCAGATAAAAGTTTCACTGAGAATACCTGTTAGTAGTTCAAGCTGGGAAAGGACTCCTATACCTCCCTGACAAACAAGAAACATCAGACTCTTGGGCATTATAAAGTATTCATGAGCAAATAGATACAAAAATAAGGAAAGCAGGAAAAAGTCAAATAGTCTAACTTGAAAAATTGTGCAGTAAACATGCTGGTCATTGTGATTAAAAGTAAAAACTAAACAGTTTATCTCAACTATAATTTAATTGCTAATGATATAAGCCCAAACTGAAACCGTTCTTCCAGTGCATTATGAAAATTCTTAGAAAGCAAGAAAAATGTGCCAAAACAACATAAAAGGAAGCACCACTTCAACAATCAATCAACCAACTAGACTACTTGGGGTTGGCTATATGACTCCTCTACATCCATTCTGCTTTTCATGCGCCCCTTTTCATTCTAACAGTAAACAAATTATAAAGATTAGTTGGTCTAGGACTCATCCTAATTGTAGATTGAGGAAACTTAGGGGTCGAATTAGGAAGTTAGTTGGAAGGTGCACCTGATTCTGTTATAAGCAGTGCCCTTCCACTAATTAGTTAATCACTCTCTCATTTTTAGACAATACACAAAAATGTTCTGACTTCTCACTCTAGATTCTTCTTTCAATTCATCTGTGAACTAGATTGCATGTTGTTGGACTTAGTCTGCTCAACTGAGATTCCACAAACTAACACAAACTATCTTAAATAAATGATAAATTAGGGTTTCTCCAGAACATTATAGAAGGCAGCTAGCCTTTTAACCAGTAAAAAGGGGAGGAATGTGAAAATGTAAGCAACAAAACACATGAGGCATATACCTTGTTGCCTGAGGGTCCACTCAGAGTATTGTCATTTGTCAGCCAATTGTCATCATCCATATCCTCTTCTTCTGATAATTCCAAACAGCACAAAGCAGATTGAATTAAAAGAACAAACTAAGCTAGGTTTATAGTTCCGAAGATTAATTTCTAAAGGAGGAGAAGATACCGGAAACACTCTGGTCAGAATCTTGCTTCTCCTACAATATGATTGGACAACGTTGGGGTAAGTCAGTTTAAATTTCATGGGAGACATTGAAATCAATCAAAAGTAACACAAAATTCGCTTGAAAATAGCAGCTAACCCTAAACTGTAATCGACGAGAGAATAGCCGATCGTTGAGCTGGATATCGGAAATTATGAAGTAATGGAGTAGACTGAGGTTCGAAGAATTGAGAATACCTGAAGAAATACACTAGTGGGAGCTAAGCCTCCCTCTTCCATAGCTTCTGACAGGCAAAGACGCAATTTTGCAAGCTGATTGGGGAAGTGGCGGGAAGTTTAGACTAGTAAGGGAGTAATATCTTCCTAGTATTTTGCTTTTCTTACTCCCTCGCTTTTTATTTATGGTTTAATTTATGTCAATCTGTATAAAAATAATAATTTTTAAAAATTTTGAAATTTTTATTTTTATTTTTAATGATAATTTTTTATAGTCAAAATAAATATTATAATATATTTAAAACTATAAATTTCAAAAGTTTTATAATTATATAGTTATTAGGACATATTTACAAATTCCAAAAACTTCATTTCTTCTAAAATGTTGTGCCTATTAATTTGGATTATGAATCTAAACCAAGTAAGTAGGTCTTAAGCCTTGCTGGTAATAGAGGCAGGTCTAGTAAAGGAGTATGGGCGTCACGCCACCCGCAAACCTTGGCCGAAACCTATATATTTCTACGTATATATGGAAGAAGAAGAAATTAAGCTATATATTAGTTGATGGCACCCGGATTAGCAAACATGTGTTTGGTGCCATTGGTAAAGTGCTTGACAGCTCCTCGTTTTGGATCCTCGTCACCATCTGCTCCTACCTTTTATTGCTTCCGTCACCGTCTAGATTTCTCACCATCGAGAGTCGTGATGGTACTTAATGTTGGAGCTAGACTTTCGCATTTATTTAAAAACTCGTAATTTCATTATTGTCGTGATGGTACCTAATGTTGGAGCTAGGCAAGCCAAACATTTAAACATCTTCGGATAACAACACAACAATAATGAAATTACGAGTTTTTAAATAAATGCGAAAGTCTTTTAAAACATAAATAATTGAAAACCCAAAATGCGGAAGTTTAATATTTTACTACTCAAGACTGGAGTCTCTATCTCACAACCTCTAAAGAGTGCTACAAACAAGTCCGAATAGAAAATACTTAGTATATGTCTCGGTACAATGAAAACAAACAGAAATATAGAAAGGGACTTCGGCCTACGAATGCCAGCTAGACTACCTCGTAGTCCCTGGACTGAAGTCAGCTCCCGTTCAGTGTGCTACTATTGTGGTCCAAAAGCTACTCTGGTACCGTGATCTGTGCAAAAATCATAGAAGTATAGCATCAGCATAACCGACCTCATGTGATGGTAAGTGCATGCTTAACCCCAATAGTGACGAGACTAAACGGGACTACCAAAATAACCTGTGCAATTTAATATACATGTATGCAATAACAGGAAAGAATATTAAATCTAAGCAGTTAGAAGAGAGGGGAGCATGCTATGGGGGAGTACAATCCGGATATGAAGTCATCAACTTAAGTAAGGAATAGGGAAATAACAATAATTAACAAACAAGAAAATCAACAATTACACGACATCAACCTTTGAGCCTTTACTCTCGTCCTCACCAAAAGCAATTATGGGAATTACCACCTCGTTACCTTGCATTTACATATTTTACGCTTTTATATCAGTGTTAGGGTTTATCGGGTGAGTTAGGAGTGATTCGGTTTGAAAATGAGGCATATAGCCTATTTGAAGGAAGCTTGAATATAAGAAGTCAACCTAGAGTTGACTATTGAGTTAGAGTGCTCGGAATCGGATTCTGGTGATTCGACTAGTTTCGGGGGATCATTTATGACTTAGTAGAGCAATCGGAATCGAATTCGGAGGCCCGGTGTAATTTTAGCCTTGAATTGGCCAATGTTGAATTTTGATGAAAACCGGACGGTAGGTGAGATTTTGATCCGGGGATCAGAATGGAATTCCGATAATTTCAGTAGCTTCGTTATGTGATTTTGGATATGTCTGCAAATTTTCAGGTCATTCGGACATCGTTTGATCGGGTTTTGGATTGAATGTTAGTTTTGAAAGTTTTGAAGAAACTTAGGCTTGAATTCGTGAGTAAATGGAGATTTTGATGTTTAGTATGGTGTTTTTATGATCGGAACAAGTCCGTATCATGTTTTGGAGTACGTTGGTGGTTTTCGTTGGGGTCCCAGGGGCCTCGGGCTGGATTTGGACCATCCTCCGGGTACTTTAGACTTGGAAAAACTTGCAGAAAATTGCAGGTGAGTGCAGCAGAAAATAAGCCTTCGCGTTCGTGTGAAGGCAGTCGCGTTCGCGAAGGCCAGGCGGACTGATGCATCACGTTCACGTGAGAGAGGGTCGCGTTCGCGAAGGAGAACAAGGCGAAGCATCGCGTTCGCGAGGGCACCTACGCGTTCGCATAGAAGAAGAAATGAACTTCAAGGACGCGTGACTTGGCGTCGCGTTCGCGATGAATTAACGGAGTAGGGCATCGCGTTCGCGTGAAACCCATCGCGAACGCATAGAGCAGATATGCCTAGCAGTAAATTAAAAACCAGAACAGACCAATCGCGGGTTTATACACCATAAACATGAATTTTGAACTCTAGAGAGAAGAACTCACGGGAAAACGCTGGGATTTCATCGGGTAATCATCGGAGGTAAGATTCTTGACTCAGAAACGTAATTTTATGGTAGAATTAACATTAATCTTCATGAAATTGGATAGAAACTCTGAAGAATTATGGCCTAGGTATTGAAAACAAATTTTTGAGTTTTGAAAGGCCCTTCGAACTCCGATTTCGATAAATTTTATATGCACAGACTCGTGGCGAGACGAGGATCGCGTTGGTATAAGTTTCTTAATTTTTTGGATAGCGGGCTCGGGGTCAGGTTTTACCAACTTAGTCTATTTATGTGATTTTCATGTAAATTGAATTGGGTGATGTTTATTTGGCCCGTAAATGACATAATTATTGTGGTTTGAATAGATTCTACGCGCGATGCAGCAAATTCTAAAGGAAAAGGCATTGCGGACGAGTCTACGACCAGCTAGAAGTGAGTAGTTCATGTATATGGTAGCCTGAGGGTTCGAAACCTCGGCTTAGCACATTGTGACGCTAGTAGGGCGTGGCTCGCACCTCGTGGTAGGTGCGGGATTGATTGTGACTGGGGATTGAGACTTGGTCCATCCCGAATATAGATAATATGCTATTAGTGATGGAAAAACATTGTGTTTGACATATTCGTGGGCTGTAAGCCTTGTTTGGGGCCTTGTGCCGACCCGTAGTATCCCTAGGGGATAGTATATATGTGATAGCTATACTTGCTTAATCACTGATCTCAGTCCTGGAATTTGAAATCACAGTATTGAAATGCTAAGTCACCTGTTTTGCAAAAATTAAATAAAAGTTAAAGTATTTTCATAAATTATGAACTCGAATCTGGAAATAAGTAAATTGAGTTGTTTTGTGACTTATCTGATTATTGTGGACTGAGGATGGCTCGGGCTACACGCCACAACGATTATTATGATATGATGATCGGGCTGCACGCCGCAGCAATATTTGCGCTTGCGCTGTAGGAGCCCCTCCGGAGTCTGTACACACCCCCAGTGAGCGTTGTCGATGTTAAATGGATCGGGCTACAAGCCGTAGTGGTTATGTGATTGCATTGCATATTTATCTGTTGCATTATTGTGTGGTAGCTGTATTGTACTGTTGATGCTTGTTGTAGGAGGATCGGACTGTAATTTAGCTTCATATTGTGGTATTCTGTGAATTTCTACTTTCATCTGCTTATATATATTTATTACTCACTGAGTACTTAGTACTCACCCCTACTCCCTGTACCTTTTGTGTGCAGATTCAGGTACTCAGGAGAAGTAGACGAGCATTTCCAGCTTTTGCAGTGTCATACCGAGTTGCTGAGGTAGCTGCCGACGTTCGCAGAACCTAGCTTCTCATCCCTTTTTCAGTTGTTACTTTATATTCAGACTTGAGTATTTCCATACAGTATTCTCTACTTTTGTTGGGTTTTGTTAGAAGCTCTAGACTTGTGACTCCAGATCTTTGGGAGTGTCAATTATTTTCACACTTCTCAGTATTTTTTTTCTTTATTATTATTATTAGAGTTCTTTGACTCATATATTCTTCTTGGGATGTCTATTTGGGACTGATATTCATTGTGATAAACAATTGTTGGTCTGGATGGCCTAGCTAAATTGTTGGGCGCCATCACGACCGGATTTGGGTCGTGACACTCGTCCTCACCCAAAAGCAATTAATAAAATGCATGGCATCACCCTTCGTGCTTTCCCTCACATAACTCTCATCTCATGGCACGGAATGACCCTTCGTGCAATTATAGTCAAATAAGAGCATGGAATGTCCCTTCGTGCATAAATTCAAAATATGGCACGGAATGACCCTTCGTGCAAATATAATCAACAATGGCACGGAATGACCCTTCGTGCAAATATAATTAACAATGGCACGGAATGACCTTTCGTGCATTATCACTCTTCCTCACCCAAACATCAATCACAATCGAACGGACGAGGAAAATAAAAAATAATAAGATATATCCCGGCAAGAGAAAACACAAATAAACAACTAAATCCTGGCAATGGAGAAATAAAAACAACTTTCACATCCTGGTAAGGGAGATAATCAATATACTCAAACCATCCCGGCAAGGGATTAATCACATCTCTTTCCAATTTCTTTCATTTCTTACTCAATAGTATTTTTATCGTTCGAGCCAACGCTCCAAAGAATTCATACTTCATAATTAATCCTCAAACTCTTCACATTATGTAGAAATCATTAATTAGCTTGGAAGAGTCCCAAAATATACCAAAACAAGTACCAACAAGGGCCCACGGTTATGCTAGACACCGGTGTATAGATACTCATCACCATGCCTATAGACCGTACTCAATCATTTAGCAATTAGCAATTAATAACACTCTAATTCTATTCTCTCAATCCAAAGTTAGATCAAACACTTACCTCGGTACAAAGAATAGCAATCAACTCTCCAATACCGCCTTTCCTCTACAATCCGACTCTGAAACAATGGTATCTAGGCATAATTAACTCAATAATATCAATAAAGGCTCAATGACATAATCTGATAACCTAGAAATGAATTTTCTAGCATTCTTCCAAAAATACCAAAATTCGACATCGAGCCCACATGGTCCAAACACGAGGCTCGGACCAAAACCTAGTCACCCACAAACCCACGAGTTCAAATATATAATGTGTATCAAGATTCGACCCCAAATTGAGGTTGAGTCGACCAAATTTCCCAAAACCCTAACTCTACCCAAAACCCCTAATTTCTACTTTGATTTCATGATTTAGGTCTAGAAATTTGATAAATGATGATAGAAAATAAAAAAAAATGAGTTAAGATTTACTAACCCAAAAAGTCTCAGTGAAAAGGAGCTTCGATGGACGCCTAAGTGCTTGGAGAAGAAAGGAGTTCGTGTATTTTTGTGAAAAAGCACGTAACTACTATTTGTGAAAATTAAATATAACTGGGCAAAAATTGCCCTTCGCGTTCGTGGAAAGAGGGTCACGTTAGCGAAGGGTAATCTGGGCAATGCATCGTGAACGGGCGAAAGGGGACGCGAGTGCGTAGAAGAAAATGCTGGGGGCCGAGGGACTATTATACACGAACGCGATAAGGGGGTCGCGAACGCAGTGAAGAGGGAAGGCTGAACTACGCGAACGCAAGAGTGCAAGCGCCAACGCGATGAGTAAAATGAAGGCTAAGTCTTCTAAGTCAAATAGTATACGCGAACGCGATAATGCAGATGCGAATGCGATGAAGGACGAAGCTGAAGCTTCGCGAACGCGAGAGGCTTACACGAACGCGAATAAGAAAATCACTCAGCACCTGTTGCAGATTTTCTGCAATTTTTCCTAAGTGCAAAACTACCCCGAACACCTCCGAAAATACTTCCGAGCCCTCGGGGCTCCTAACCAATCACACACACTAACTCAACAATTTCCTACGAACTTACTCGATCGATCAAATCGCCAAAACAACATCAAAATCAATTAATTAAGTCTCAAAATCATCGTTTTCATTTCCAACTTCGTAAACTTCTAACTTTAGATAATCAGGCCCGAAACACGTCAAACGACGTCCGATTTCCATCAAACTTTGTAGGAAGCGCTTAAATAATATATAAGACTTGTACCGGGCTTCGAAACCAAAATACGAGCCCGATACCATAGTCTTTTAACCAATTTTTATTTTCATTTTCCTTAATAATTTCAGAAAAATAATTTAAGAGAAAAAATCTTTTACTCGGGTTCTAGACCTCGGATTTCGACTCCGGGCACATGCCCGAGTCTCATATTTTTTTACGGACCCTTCGGGACCGTCAAATCACGGGTCCGAGTCCGGTTACCAAAAATATTGACCGAAGTCAATTTTAATCATATTAATTTCAAAATTCTTCGAATTTTTCACATAGTTCACATATTTCATCATAAAAACTTTCCAGCTATGCGCCCGGACTGCGCGTAAATCGAAGCAACTATAAGTGAGATTTTCAATGCCTCAGAAGCGCAGAAAAGGAAAAAATCCGGTGATGGCCCTTTGGGTCGTCACAACTTAAGTTTAGGCTTTTCAGCCCTAAATTGAATTTTTTTATGGGATACTCAAATAGCTTTCACTGACACCAGAGAAGGTGAGGTCATCTTTCTTTCGGGCGGCGACCTTCAATAGACTTTCAGCCTCATATATTTTCATTCTTGTGTTTCTTTACCTTTTTTAAATATAATATCATTCTTTTCATTTTTAAACTAAAGAAAGCAATTCCTTTAATCAAATAACAACCAAAATATCAAATTTCAAACTCATACACAAAAGCTTTTTCTCCCCTTTATTCCCACTTTTTCGAGTCCTTTGTATGTACTGTATACATATATGGATTTTATGTTATTATTTATATTTTAGTTTTTCCCAACTTTTTTTTTGTTGCTAAGTTAATTAAGAAAAAGGGAAAGAATCAGTCAGTGTATTAGTGTAAATGTGCCTAATATATTAGATTGTTTACAATTTGCTAGATATATATAAAATTAAACTAGTTACAATTTTTAGGGTCATTAAGTTAGTAAGCATGCTCTTATCTTCTCGTGAATGTTATAGTTAATAATTTTGATTCAAACTCTTTTTCTTATTTTTTGTGATGTAATAATATCTTGAAAACTTGTACTTTGCTCTAGATTATCATAATTATTAGAAAACCAATTATGTTCGCTTGATCGATTTGCTATATAACTCAAAAAGATGAATAAATCCGAACTGAAACTCAAAATGGGTCAAATCGGTCAAATGAAAACCTTACCTTTATCATGTAAATAGCAATTATATCTATGTTCATAAAATAATGTGACACCCGCAACCTCTAAATCCCCCGCCTCTAGCTGGTAATATTTCATCACTTTAATTTCAGTTTAAAATAATTTTTGCATATCGATAATTTTTATACACGTTTAATAGATTATTAACTTTAATTTAAAATTGAAAAAAAGTGGTGTAAAAAGTATTTTATGTGAAATAGTAATAGTCTCTACTCACAAAACATCTAATTGTTTTTAAACTCATTTCATATCTTTTTATAAAAGGAATGCATTTTTTTCCTAAATTCATCAAATAATATTTCTTTTGAAGCCTCAGTTACTGGTGAATTATGATTTTGGTCCTTCCAATATTTCACTAAGCACATCTAACCTTAAATTAATTTTATTTCAGTTCGTACTTAATTATATTTTATATTTATATTTATATTTATTATTTATGTACAAAATCTCCCTCCTAAAAATTTAAATTTCATCTATTTTTAAAAGATTTCACATCTCATTCCATCTCCTTCGTACTTATTACCCAAAACTGATACTTCTCTCACAATGCAAATGAAAAAAGCAAAAACTTTGGTTTTGAGCAGCAACAAAGGGTTCTCCATTGACATATATAAAAAGTTTTGAAACTTTAATTAATATTCAAATTTTTATGAATTTGTGATTTGTTTGAATTGGGTATTATTGCAAATGGAGAATATACCTTGTAGTTTATATCTCAAATTTGAGGGAAATTGATTACGTTTAGAGTTATTTTTAGGTAAAATTTTAAATTGAAACTCGAAGAAAATGAAGTTGAAGGGATTGCATGATAAATATATCACGATTATTTTAGAATTATGTCAGAATTGTATATTACTTGTATATGATACATTTCACGACCTAAAATCCACCGAAGGTCGTTATGGCGCCTAACACCGCCATTAGATAAGCTAATGGTGAATCAACTGAATCACTCATTTTAGTATTTTGAAATCGTAACTTTTCCTAATTAAATTGTTTGAAATAGAATTTACATAATAAGTGATAATAGCTTCACAACTACAATAATGAACAACCCGTAGGAACCCCCAAACTCTAGTGTCACAAGTACACTAGCATTTTCTAAGGAGTTCAGTAATAATACAACATCTATCCATAATAAAATAAGACAAGATAAAATAAATAGTACAATGAGGACTCGGTGGAATGCAATGTATCATGATCTTGACTCCGGTTGTGATGGCGCCAAACATACTGCTAGGCAAGCCTGACCAACTAACACCCTCAACCCCTTTTCTAAAAAAACGCATTACTAGTTAACAAAGTTAAATACCAAATTACCATAATAAGGGTTTGAAACAACGAATTTAAATATTCGGAAATCCAAAAGATAATTCTGCTACATGGCCCATACTGTGCTGATGTCACACGTCTCGAACCTCTAATACAAGTTTAACAGCCTATTACATAATCAGTCTAGGGATATGAGGATAAAACAAAAGGATAGAAGTGAGAGATGAGGGCTACGAACGCAGTGCAACTACCTCGATGCTCCCGAATATGCGTTGCCCAACCGAAAATGCTCAACAGCCTCAGATGCACCTGGATCTGCACGCAAGATGCAGGGAGTAATGTGAGTACTCCGACTTAGTGAGTAATAAGCATAAATAATGACTGAGAATAAGAAATCATAGAGAAAAACAAAGTAATCTATAATCCGGCAGTTTAAAACAAGTAATATGAACACGATAAACCAATCAAGTCGAAATATAGAAATGCTACCACGGAAAAACAGTTAAGTGACAGACATATAAAGGAAATCAACACATAGAACGGTACCCTATAGTATCCGCCATGGCATTCAGCCCGATCTATATATTTATCACCGACAGTGCTCATTGGGGGTGTGTAGACTCCGGGAGGGACACCTTACGGCCCAAGCGCAATAACAAGCCATCTCGTGGCATCAATCTAGGCTCTCAACCTCACATCAATATCACTATAACACTATTGTGGCGCGCAGCCCGATCCTATAGTATCCTCACATCTGGCCCTTGGCAATACTCATCCCAGAAATCATATAAGCCCCTCGGACATTACTAAGACAGTAGTTCTCAGCCCAAACATCATTTAACATATCGTTTTAGTTTTAAAACCGAGTAATAGTAGTTGAGCTGTAAAATAGTAGAAAACGGTACGACTGAGTTCAAGTAGTAAATCCAAAACATTGAGGAAATAGTGATAAAAACTCCTCGAAGGGTTCTAATAGTTGGCACGAAGCCCAAATATGGAAATCGATCCAAATAATGATGATATCAATTAAGCTTCAATCAAATACGCGGTAAAAGCATTACTCGAGACAGATCAAGTTACAATCTCCAATAGTAAGTGACCCCACACTCATCATCAAGCGCGTGTTTCACCTCAATATAGCACTACTATGTGCAAATTCGGGGTCTCAAACCCTCATGACATTATTTACATTCATTACTCACCTCAAACTAGCTAAAGCTCCAGCTCGCTATGCCATTGCCTCTCAAATCGGCCTCCTCGCGCGCCGAATCTGACAAAAACTAAAACGAATACATTACAATAGTCTAAGTGAACAAAACCCAAGCGAAAACAATCAAAATATATCAGAAATACCAAAATTAGCAAAACCCGAGCCCCGAACCCACTTCTTGAAACTCAAAAAATTTCACATCAATGAGTTTCTTATCCTTCCACGAGTTCATAAATATCAAAGTCTGCTCGAGGACGAGCGTTTGTTTAAGTTGGGGAGAATGTAACGACCCGGCCCGTCGTTACGGGAATTTACCACCCCGTCATGTTGCAATTACATGTTTTATGCTTTTATATCGGTGTTAGAGCCTATCGGGTGAGTTAGGAGTGAATTGAATTGAAAATGAAGCAAATAGCATGTTTGAAGGAAGTTTGAATATGGAAAGTCAACCTAGAGTTGACTATCGAGTTAGAGTACTCGGAATCGGATTCTGATGATTCGACTAGTTTCGGGGGATCATTTATGACTTAGGAGAGCAATCGGAATTGAATTTGGAGGCCCGGTGTAGAAATAGGCTTGAATTGGCTAAGGTTAAATTTTGGCGAAAACCGAACGGTAGGTGAGATTTTGATCCGGGAGTCGGAATGGAATTCCGACAGTTGCAGTAGCTCCGTTATGTGATTTTGGATGTGTTGCAAAATTTCAGGTCATTCGGACATCGTTTGGTCGGGTTTTTGATGGAATGTGTAATTTGGAAGTTTTGAAGAAACTTAGGCTTGAATCCGTATGTAATTGGTGATTTTGATGTTTAGGATGGTGTTTTTATGATTGGAACAAATTAGTATCGTGTTTTGGAGTATGTTGGTGGTTTTCGTTGGGGTCCCGGGGGCCTCGGGGTGAATCCGGACCATCATCCGGCATTTTTGGAACTTAAAACATCTGCAGAAAAATTGCAGATCACTGGGCAAAATCCAAGCCTTCGCGTTCGCGTGGCATGGGCCGCATTCGTGAAGGCCAGGCGAGTCAAGCATCGCGATCGCGAGACAAGGTATCGCGTTCACGTAGGCCAGGATTCTTGAGCTTCGCAATCACGTTCAGGATGTCGCGTTCGCGTAGGTTTTTCAGGGTGTGCATCGCGTTCGCGTGAGGGTTATGGCGAACGCGTAGAAGGAAAATCAGACGGCCGGGAGCTAGTGCATCGCGAACGCGTTGGGGAGGTCGCGTTCGCGAAGGTCAATCCGGAGCTGGGCATCGCGAACGCGTGGCAAGGAACGCGAACGCGTAGAAGAAAAGTCCCGGGCAGTGAATTAAAACCAGAAACATTTCACATACGGGTTTCATTTCATAAACCCCCATTTTTGAGCCCTAGAGAGAAGAAATCACGGGAAAACGCTCGGAAATCATCGGGTATTCATCGGAGGTAAGTTTCTTGACTCAAAAACATCATTTTATGGTAGGATTAACATCAATCTTCATGAATTTGGGTAGAAATTGTGAAGGATTGTGGCCTAGATATTGAAAACGAAAATTTGAGTTTTGAAAGGCCAATCGAACTCCGATTTTGGTAAATTTTATATGTATGGACTCGTGGCGAGACGAGGATTCTGGAAATATGAGTTTCGAAATTTTTCGAGATGTGGGCCCGGGGCTCGGGTTTTGCAAATTTCGTGATTTTTGATATTTTTCGAGTTCTTTCGATTGTGTGATGTTCCATTAGCCTATTTTGATATATTTGTGCTGATTTGTGCTAGTTTTGACGTGCGTGGATGCCGGTTCGAGGAGCTAAGGCATCGCGGGCATGAGCTTTCGTCGGTTCGAGGTGGGTAATACTTGTAAATGATGTCCCGAGGGTTAGTAAACCCCGGACTTGCACATCTTAGTGCTGTGTCGAGGTGACTTGCACGCCGGATAACGGGCGTGGGGTAGAGCACCATTGGGAATTGTGACTTGGTCCGTCCCGCGTAATAAATAATAACACCTAATTGTTGAAATGAATTGGACTAATTATCATGTTTGGGCTTCGTGCCAATTATTTGAGTCCTTCGGGGATTGGTATCACTGTTTTGATAACACTGTGCTTATTTTATTCTAAATTTAAGTTTTAAAATGGTATTTTTGCTATTCAGCATTTTTATAAGGTTATGAAAAACTTGAACAAGGTCTTAATAACATTTTTAGTTGTGAGCTAATATGATATTGTTGTCGTAGGGCTTTCTTGATTATTTGTTAGACTGATTGGGGCCGAGGGCCATATGTTAGGGCATGACATTTTATGTGAGCATATGCATACACATGCATGGATCGGGCTGCGCGCCGCAACGGTATATATGTTGGATCGGACTGCGTGCCGCAGTGTTTTCATAATATTGTGCTTGGTCTGCAGGAGCCCCTCCGGAGTCCGAACCCCCACAGTGAGCACGGGTACCCAAATTGGATCAGGATACGCGCCGTAGCGGTCATATCATGCATTGCATTGCATTTAGCTACATCTGGTAGCTGTTATACTATTTTGATGGTACTTGTTGGTACAGGTACAGTCGATATTGATATTGTGATAGGGTAAATTGATAAGGAGTGCTGAGCCCGAGGGGCTGATTTGAGTGCGGACTTGCACTGCTTGAGATTGTATCCAGGTATTAGTATATTATTATGAAAGAAAGTAGCTAAAATTGAGTTTTCTAAATAATCTACTCACATATGCTTGAAAGGAATAAAAAGATAGTTCTGTATTGTGTAGCATGAGATAGTGCCTATCGTGGTTTTCTTCCCTTCAGCATTATTTACTTTTATTACTGCTGAGTTGGAAGTACTCACACCCGACTCCCTGCACCTTGTGTGCAGATCCAGGTACATCACAGTGGAGCTAATTCTATTGCGGCTCTGGAGTGCTTTTGGACAGTCGAGGTAGCTGCCAACGTTCGCAGGACCTGATTCTCCAGTTTGTCTGTATTTTGTTCTGATCATCCCGCACTTGTGCACAGTGATATTCACTATCTGTAGAGGCTCATGACTCTTGACCCTTCGGTCTATGGGATTTGGCACGTGTTGGGACTTGGTTCCCTGTTTTTAATATATCTATCACTGTTGTGCTTAAATTGGATAAAGTGAGCTTGTGGCTCCGTGGTTATTGTTGATTGGTCGGGCCGGCCTAGCAGTGTGCTGGGCGCCATCACGACCAGATTTGGGGTCGTGACAAGTTGGTATCAGAGCCTAGGTTTACTAGACCTCATGAGTCTTGAGCCGGTTAGTAGAGTCTTGTGGATCGGTACGGGGACGCCTGTACTTATCCTCGGGAGGCTGCGAACCTTTAGGAAACACTTCACATTTCTTGGAATTCTTATCGTGCGCACTTGATTCAGCTTGAGATATAATTTTTGAAATTACTTCCACACGTCTGTGTACGCATCGAGCGCTCAGTAATGTAATTGCCTTATGGCTTGTGATTCCCCGATCGAGGGGCGAGATATAATCTCCATGATTTCATGTTGGGCCAGTCGGGAGGACTTGAGGCCGGATCCTTGTCTATGGCTTGAGCACCAAGGTATTAATTTTGCGAGTCGGTATTATGAAGTTCATACGATCGGTACTGATCCTTATTGTGCAAATGGCAGTTTAATAATGGGAGAGCTGTAAGGTATTCAGTTCTTATTGTGATTTGATATGTAGCCCTAGCTATGGGCGTGAGAAATAATTATCATATCTCGTAATTGGAAGGTAAAGTGCCTTATGTGTAATGGAACGAGTTTAAACTCAGGAAGACTAAAGTGATTTTGATATGTGTTATGGATAATATGATTCGTATAGTATTGAGACTTAATGTTATTGAAATACATTGTGATATCTTGTTGAGTTATGGATGTATTGTTAGAATGGTTTGGTGATTCTCCGGCCAGGTGGATAGGCCAATTTACAAAGGAAACTCCGCCAAAATTTTTGAAAAATTTGGGACTTAGAAAGATTTCGTCACCTAAAGAGAGTGGGCTTATCGGTGGCGTGTATATCCGCAAGAATTGCAGAAGATCTAAGGTCTCCGATGATTCGAGTCTCTATCAAGGCTTGTAAATGACTTGAGTTAATCTCATTGTGACATTTTCGGCATCACTTGAGTAATACTTGATATGAGTGGTTGAAAGTGCTTTGATGAATGGCTTCGAGCTAAGTTGGGGAGGTTGCTATTGATTAACCGATTGCACTATTGTGTGCTATGTTGATTATGTCTCTAAGTATGTTGGGAAATTCTGGTAAAGGTTATGGTGCTTCGTAGATCTAATGAAGTACTAGGGTGTTTTGAACTGTTGTTGGTAAAGAATATTCACCGTATAGAAAAGGAAGATAGCCGAATTGTACCTGTAAGTAATCATGTTCTGCGATGTCGGAGTTCTAACAAAACACGAGTGGTTCTACTCAATAGGACAGTTGAATTACAGCTGAATAAGGGTGAATGACGCCCGAGAATGGTTTTGCAGTGTTCAAGATTTTGCTTGTAACATTCAAGTGCCTTAAGATTTGTGTATGTGACTAAAGATGGCGGTTTCGTTAGAGAAGATCAAGGCTTGTGTTATATCATGTGAATGATGGGATTCTAGGTAACCGTATGGGAAGGTAATGATAACGAATTCAAATCGCAAGAAGTTCTTCGAAATAAAGTATTGTAGAATGTGGTACTTTTGAGAAACATTGAGAGAGTATTCAGTGGCCTATGGGTCTTAGACCGTGTGGTCTTGTGTGCGAGTCTCGTGTGGTAACATGAGTTGATGTATTATGGTACTATAGTAAAGATTGATATGAAATTAGAGATGAATCGGAAAGGAAACTGGGTAAATGGAACGACTTGTTAATAAACCGAAGCGGTATGATAAAGAATACGACTAATTCCTGGTATGTGGTTGAAGTAATGAGTCTTGCAGATATTGTGCAATAAAGCTTTTGAGTGCTGGCAGTCGTGTAACCCGATATGGGTATAAGGACTCAGTCCTGGCAGTTAAACTTATGCAACGAATGGGAAGAAATAGTTTGTGATGTGTTTTATCATGGTTTGAAAATGAGTATATTCCTGTCGGTATGCGAAGCGTGGAATGTGTAATGAGTTTTTCTTCTATATGGGATCACGAAAGTCCTTGACTAGTGGAGTGCGCCGATGTTGAGGCGGAGGAAAGGGATATAAATTTCCATGTTGTCTTAGTGTGATATGGTATACACGATGTGTTATGGAAAGTTGATAATGGTATATTCTAGGTTTTGAGATCAGTTCATAATATATGGGAAGTCAATAAAATTATTGAGCAGCGCGGACAGCTGCAGGTGAATTAAGAATCGATCTTTTTGATAATTTAAGAAAATGGTACTGCTATTCTATTAACTTGGCAGGGAATATGATCCAAAAAGGACAAGGTAATGTAAACTGATGATATCCAGTGGTATGGTGGTATTCTCTTGTTGGATCGACTATAATAACTGAGTCGTTGATGGCATAGTGAAATTTCTGAATGGCCGTCGTGGTATGAATGGACGCTTGATGTGCGTTATGTATTCGTACGGTGGAGTGTGGAACCAGGTATGGTGATTCATGTGTTATATGTGTGTTGGACACTAGAAGTTTTCGTTAATCCGCCTACGCAGTGGTTGTATATCGTGTGCATCGGCACCGTTTTGTGATTATTGGAAATCGGAAGCCTTAGAGGCTCTCTCTTGACTTGATATGACGAATTCGGATTATGATACTTGATTGTTGACTGGTTGTCATGGGTCAGATTGTCTAGACTAATGTGATATGGACTATGATGGAATGGCACAAATTGCGTAGCAGAGTGCATCAGAGTATGCTCCAGCGGGGTAGTTGTAACTCAGGACCAGCGGACGACTGGTAGGCATTGCTTTGTCAGTTGGACCTTAGTGGCGGATGTCAGTGTAGAGGTATCTACCATTGATTCAGTTCCAGTATTGAGAAACGTTGTCGGATGCGTTTCATGTGGCCGAGCTTGAGGCTATATATATATATATATATATATGTTTGTTGTAATGAGAAAATGCGACTCGATATGCATTTCCTTTTCGCGAGATTTATGCGTGGATCGGGTGGCACGCCGCCACGGGTTATTTGGATCGGGTGGCACGCCGCCACAGGTATGGTATCTGGATCGGGTGGCACGCCGCCACGGGTATGTCGTTGGAGCGGGTTGCACGCCACAACAGAATATTGTGAAAATATAGTTAGTTATATGCTACCTGGTATACAATACTTCTTCACTTCCGAGGAAAGTCCGTTTTGAGTATCGCTTGGCGAATGGCACATCGGTTGTGTCCTTTCAGGATTTGATAGCATACGTTAATTGTTTCACCGTGGGTGAGGTTGATTGCTTGGGTTCAGACCTAAATATGTGTGTGGCTGATCGTTTTGAGCTTAGTGGCTCGAGGTACTTCATGAGTAATAACGTTGGGATAGAATCACGAATCGTGGCAAGGCCACGTGATGTTATGACCTCTCGAGGAGGATTCGGGTACTCTATTTCTATAATGCGAGACGCGATCTCAGTTCTATGTTATGATGGCACAGAGGAATTGAATTGCAACTCTTTTGCTGGAGACAGTTGTCATGATTTGAGCTGTCATGATTCGAGTGTGTTCAGACATTTCTATTGGAGCCTATGTTGTGCTCGTCGTGGCTTAGGCTGGTGTTGAGGTGTCATATCACCAGTGCGGTGTGTTATAATCGAAATGACCATTAGAGTCATTAATGAATACGAGCATATTGGATCTTAGCTTGTTAGAAAGGTAAAAATCGAGGTGTGGCTCCGAAACCTATTGTGGTATCAGTTAAAAGTGAAATAGATTCATGAATGGTTGACCTGAGAGATGGGTTCGATATATCGCGTGTTCGGCTGCCGTGGGCATGATATGAAGGTGTTGGAACAAGACTCTATCTAATGAAAAAGGTTTTTTCAATTGGTATTTGGTTATCGTGAGAAATTATTGTGTGATTAGAGACTATTGTCTCGAGTGATTGGGTTGTTTGATACATCATATGATCTCACCCGGAGTAGTGAATATGGGTTATTGCAGTGGATTCGAGTGTATCCTGAGTATAGGCATGGGATTTGCATTTGGCCTATGATTTCAGAAAGTGCAATGTGATTTATGGTTCAGATGGTCTGTGAAATTTTGACTATATGGTGTTTTCGGACTTATGTGAGATAGGGTGACGTATGATCGCCCGAGTATATGCTTGGTAAGGTCATTCAACTATTGAGTTGTTTCTAGTACAACTCTGAGTCCGCTCGAGGACGAGCGTTTGTTTAAGTTGGGGAGAATGTAACGATCGGCCCGTCGTTACGGGAAATTACCACCCCGTCATGTTGCAATTACATGTTTTATGCTTTTATATCAGTGTTAGAGCCTATCGGGTGAGTTAGGAGAGAATTGAATTGAAAATGAAGCAAATAGCATGTTTGAAGGAAGTTTGAATATGGAAAGTCAACCTAGAGTTGACTATCGAGTTAGAGTACTCGGAATCGGATTCTGATGATTCGACTAGTTTCGGGGGATCATTTATGACTTAGGAGAGCAATCGAAATTGAATTTGGAGGCCCGGTGTAGAAATAGGCTTGAATTGGCTAAGGTTGAATTTTGGCAAAAACCGAACGGTAGGTGAGATTTTGATCCGGGAGTCGGAATGGAATTCCGACAGTTGCAGTAGCTCCGTTAGGTGATTTTGGATGTGCCTGCAAAATTTCAGGTCATTCGGACGTCGTTTGGTCGGGTTTTTGATGGAATGTGTAATTTGGAAGTTTTGAAAAAACTTAGGCTTGAATCCGTGTGTAATTGGTGATTTTGATGTTTAGGATGGTGTTTTTATGATTGGAACAAATTCGTATCGTGTTTTGGAGTATGTTGGTGGTTTTCGTTGGGGTCCCGGGGGCCTCGGGGTGAATCCGGACCATCATCCGGCATTTTTGGAACTTAAAAATATGCAGAAAAATTGCAGATCACTGGGCAAAATCCAAGCCTTCGCGTTCGCGTGGCATGGGCCGCGTTCGCGAAGGCCAGGCGAGTCAAGCATCGCGATCGCGAGACAGGGTATCGCGTTCGCATAGGCCAGGATTCTTGAGCTTCGCGATCGCGTTCAGGATGTCGCGTTCGCGTAGGTTTGTCAGGGTGTGCATCGCGTTCGCGTGAGGGTTATCGCGAACGCGTAGAAGGAAAATCAGGCGGCTGGGAGCTAGTGCATCGCGAACGCGTTGGGGAGGTCGCGTTCGCGAAGGTCAATCCGGAGCTGGGCATCGCAAACGCGTGGCAAGGAACGCGAACGCGTAGAAGAAAAGTCCCAGGCAGTGAATTAAAACCAGAAACATTTCACATACGGGTTTCATTTCATAAACCCCCATTTTTGAGCCCTAGAGAGAAGAAATCACGGGAAAATGCTGGGAAATCATCGGGTATTCATCGGAGGTAAGTTTCTTGACTCAAAAACATTATTTTATGGTAGGATTAACATCAATCTTCATGAATTTGGGTAGAAATTGTGAAGGATTGTGGCCTAGATATTGAAAACGAAAATTTGGGTTTTGAAAGGCCAATCGAACTCCGATTTTGGTAAATTGTATATGTATGGACTCGTGGCGAGACGAGGATTCTGGAAATATGAGTTTCGAAATTTTTCGAGATGTGGGCCCGGGGCTCGGGTTTTGCAAATTTCGTGATTTTTGATATTTTTCGAGTTCTTTCGATTGTGTGATGTTCCATTAGCCTATTTTGATATATTTGTGCTGATTTGTGCTAGTTTTGACGTGCGTGGATGCCGGTTCGAGGAGCTAAGGCGTCGCGGGCATGAGTTTTCGTCGGTTCGAGGTGGGTAATACTTGTAAATGATGTCCCGAGGGTTAGTAAACCCCGAACTTGCACATCTTAGTGCTGTGTTGAGGTGACTTGCACGCCGGATAACGGGCGTGGGGTAGAGCACCATTGGGGATTGTGACTTGGTCCGTCCCGTGTAATAAATAATAACACCTAATTGTTGAAATGAATTGGACTAATTATCATGTTTGGGCTTCGTGCCAATTATTTGAGTCCTTCGGGGATTGGTATCACTGTTTTGATAACACTGTGCTTATTTTATTCTAAATTTAAGTTTTAAAATGGTATTTTTGCTATTCAGCATTTTTATAAGGTTATGAAAAACTTGCACTGAAACTCTTCGTGTTCCCGAGCAAAGAGGGGCAGCTGTGAGCACATGATTTTTGCACCGGGTAAATAATTCCAAAATTAAAATAAATATGTTTTTGAGTGCCATTACTTGCTTTGTTTGAAATTAGCTATATTTTGTGTGTTTGAATAAGTAAAAATTAGAAAAAATAAAAAAAATTAGGCTAGTTAATTACTTTGTTTAATTAGTTAGATTTTAAGAAAATTAGCAAAAATAGTGTTAATTAGGAGGAAAATAGTAGAAAATTGCCAAAAAATACTAAATAATTAGAGTAAGTAGGAAATTAGGTTTTATAATTTTCCATAAAAGAAAAAGAAAAAAAAATATAAAAGAAAATACATAAAAATAGATTAATATCGGAAAATACAAAATTGGTAGTGTATTAAGCTTGGGCCAATTTGAATTGAATTTGGAGGCCCAAGCACTTAAGCCCAAACAGACCCGGTCCAATGGTTTTGAGCAGAGGTGATCTCAGCCGTTCGTCTCCCCAAATCAACGGCTGGGAATAATAGTTGAATTATAAGGGGATTGATTAATGCTGAGATTTGATCTCAGCCGTTCATTCAAGGTGATCTAACGGCTAAAGACCTTAGTCTCATAAGCAATCAAACGACGCCGTTTTAGTAACGTGCGTGTGAGCCGTTGATCTCCATCGTTTGGACGGTCCAGATTACCTCAGATGACCGGCCTATAAAAGGCTTTGGTCTGAATTCTCGCCCATTTTTCACTAACCCTAAAGACAGCCGCCTATTTCCTCTCTTCGTCTTCACCATCTTCACCCGAGAAACCCTAGATCGCCATGGCGGCCACCACTCTCCACGGTGGTCGCCGGCTCCCCTTTACCCCTCTTCTCTTCTTCTACTTCTTCTTCACTTCATCACACACCCAAAAAACCCTAAAAACAAACCTTTCTTCTGAAACGCCGGTCACCGGAACCTCGCCGGTGACCACCCAAACAATGAGGATCCGCCTCAAACCAATGCCAAAAGAATCCCCGTCCCATGATCTACCCAACCATACCACTCTTCACCTTCGAATATACCCCAGTCGTCTCGAATATCCCAAAAAGGGTCGTCGGAACCCTAACTCCGGCGACCCCCAAAATTAAACCACCCAAGACCTTGTCTTTTACCACCAACAAACACCCCTCTTCAAGCCAAAATCAAAAAGGGCTTCGTCTTTAGGCCTGAAACAAAACCAGAAAAGGAAAAGTTTTTAAAAAAAAAAGAATAAGGAAAAGAAATAAGGAAAGGAGGAGGTCTGAGAGGCTGAGAGAATAGAGAAAAGAAAAAAAGAGATAGGAAGCTCAGGGGACCGGCCCTGCGAGCTAAGTCCCCCTCCCTTGTTTTGATTATTTCCTTTGCTTCTTAGTTGTTTAATCTTTGTTTTCACATGCTTTTCATTCTTCTCTGATCTTTGTTTTCCTGATTTGTTTCTGTTCCTGTGGTTCATCTTTTTCTATATATTTGCATGTTTCCCTATGTTTCTTGCCAATCTTTGTTTCCACAAGCTAGTCATAGTGTTATATTAGTTTTCGCATCTCTTGATATCTCGATCCTTTGCTTCACATGCTAGCCTAAGACCTTTCTGTTTATTTTCTCATGTTAAGCGTTCCCTCTCCCTCTGTGTTTTATCTAATGTCTGTTGCTTGCTTATTATTATGATCATCTCTTCTGTTTTGTTATTTTTGAGGGTTTGAAATCCTGTGTTAGTCATATTGTCTTTGTTTCTTTGCTTTCATCTGTGTTTCTCTTGTCTTGAATGTCTCAGCATGTCTTCTTTCTATCCTGTAGATTCTTAGTTTATGCTTCGCATGTTAGTTATAAGATTCTTATATAATTGTCTCTTCTTTTGTTTCACATCTCTTGCATGTTTCTCTAATGATTAATCATAAGGTTTCTTTGCTTGCTTCTTTTGAGCCCGTTAATAATGAGATTTTATCTGTTATTTGTCCTGTTTTTATGGTTCTTTGCTATAAGTTCAGAAATTTCATCTTTCCCTTGTCATTTTAATTGTTGAGTTTTGATTCACTGCAAAAGCATGATCTTTGATCTGTATCTGCTATTTAAAATTAAGTTCAAGTTACTGTGGCCACTCTTGTTGCCTTTGGCTTTAATGATCTATGATAGAATTAGGCTTCTTTTTCATCTTGTTCATCTTCATAATTGTTTGCTACCAATCATGTTAAGTCATAAGAGTTACCTTGAATTCCCTTTGCTTCCTCCATCTTGTAAATATTGTAGTCTTTGGATCTGTTTAGCTTTTACAGTCCAACTTTCTCCTATTGTCATGAATGCATAGTTTTGATAGTAGCTTAACTTCATTCTCTTCTCATCTTTACATTAAGTTGCTTTTGAAGTATCCTGGTTGATCTTTCTTGTTTCTTTTGTCACTGTTTCTCCATGTTCTTCTTTTCATCATCTTCATCTTATTTGTCATGCACTTGTGCTAGATTTAGGATTCCTCTTCACTGTTTCTTCATGTCTCTTCTCTTCTTTATCTTCATCTTGATCCATCACATGTATACATAAGGCTAGGATTAATACTTGAAAAGATATATTAGCTAACATGCCTATGCTATTGTGTGTACTCTGGGCTTAAATGAATTCTGTTTCATCTACTACTTGTTGTTTCTTAGAGTTTAACATTCTGAGCATGTTTGTGCCCTGAACCTTGGTGATTCTGAGTTGTTCAAACTTTCATGTGACTTGAACTGGTAGTAATTAGGTCTTAATTAACATGAATTCATACTTTGTCTCATAAAATTAGATAATGTGAATTAATCAACCGAAATTCAACCATATCAATTGCCTTCTCTGAGTTTTGGATGATTATTACATTTTGTTTGATCTTATGTGTCCTAATATGCAATCCATGTTGAAATTGATTTAGTTTTATTGGTTCTAGTTGAGTGTAAGTGTTTGATTAACACTGTTTGAACCCTAGGTGAATTGGTTATAGCTGTTAGTATTAGGTTCCATGAAAATGGCTAGTTTTTAAATAGGTTAAAATTGAAAATGAACAAAATTAGGCTATAAGTTAAATAATTGGCTTAAGAATGGTCAACCTTGCAAAGGGTTGACCTATTCTATAAAGCCCTAACACACAGTCCACTTTAAAAGTGGTCGGTTGTGCAAAATGGCTATGTCTGCAAATGCAGACTAGCCCAGGCTCTCTTTAGAGCCCTGAACAGCAAAGTGGCCAAACCTGTAAGGGTTTTGGGCCCAGCTGTTCAGTATTTGGCTTTGATAGCCCAAGCTAAGTCTCAACTTGAGACCGGCTAGTTCTTAAATAGTTAATCTCAATAATAAAACAGGCTAGTCCTGCAATTAGCTTTAAATTGGAATAAATTGGTCTTAATTGACTGGAATTAGTTTAAATAGGCTAAAACTGAAATAGTTCTTTAAAGTAGAAGTGGCCAGCCCTTAAATACTAATGCCAGGGCTGGCTATTAGTTAAATAAGTCCAAAGAAGCTGAAAATCTAACCTAGGTAGGCTAGTAAATCAGCAGTGCCCTCAGGGGCACAATTGGGAGTTAAAAAGGTAAAACAGTAAATAGTTTAGAACCTAAGAGGGTAAAGGAGTCATTCATGCTCCTGATTTCTGCAATTTTGCAGAGATTTAGGGGTATAATGGTCTCCTAAAAATGGGAAATCTGTAAAAATCTCAAACCCCTAAGGTCATACTAGTAAAAACCCATAAAAAAGAATCTTAGGAACCTTCCAGCACATGCTGGAAGGATATTTGGTAACTGAAATGGGGGCTTAAGTGTAGAATTGATAATTTTAGGAGGGGGGAAGTGGGATTAATCCCATACTTCTTCCCCAAGTCTTCAGCCCTAAAAATAACTATAAATACCTCTTAAAAAGGGGCTGAAAGGGGGGGTTCCAACATTGAGTAATTTAAGCTGACTTTTGGATAACAATTTCAGAGTAAAAACATAGCAATTTAGCAATAGTGTTTCTGGTATTCTTCGAGTGAGAGTTTGCTGATTTTTGTTGATTGCTGGGTTCGTTTGCTCGTTAGTCTCTGGGTTTCTTTGTTTGCTGATTGTTGTGTTGTTCGACTCACTTGGATCTTCAGTCACTGTTGCATTGCCCTTTGGATTTACTGCTGTTACTTGCTTGCTTAATCCCCTAGACTCATTGGATTTTCATTTGTTATTCAGGTACACTACCCTGTTCCATTGAAGATGTAATTGCTGAAACATGGAAATGAAGTTCCTGCTTTAATTTATTCTGTCATTTTGTATTATTGAATTAGTAGCTTAATTGTAGTAGTATGTAGTAGCTGAAAACAGAAACACAAGAGATGTAATAGTTAGTAGCAGTAGCATAGTAGTAGTATCATGTAGATAGCATATCACATAGTATTAATTAGGTAAAGGCTCTAAAATATAAGTTAATTAATAATACCTGCAAGATTAACAATCTGGTAATGAAATTCATGAGGAAATCAGTAGTGTAATGGTAGTATGGTTGTAGATCACTTATCATTTAGTTAAATAGGAATCACGTTGAAAAATCAGATTCAATCAACTCACTTGCATGCTTTAGAATAATAAATTCACCTAGCTAACCTGTTCCATTAACTAGTCTCAAAGTTCGAATCTGAATGAGAAGTAATTCCATTAGGATGAATGGATTGGTGATGAAGGGTATAGCTCACAATAAGATCAGCAATATATTTAGCATCTGCTCCTAATCGTCTGTTCTCTTTTAACACTTTGAATAATTAATGGAATCATCTTCTGTTAACTTAATCCCTTAGGCGAAGAGGACGGTGTCCCAGAATGTTCCTTTTAGCAAATAATCAATCTGGATTTCTAGCTACGAATATATAGTGATAGCCATTGTTTAAGCTTTCTTTGTGTACTGATTTTTGGTAATAAATAAAAATGGTTCGATTTCGTCTGAGTATTTGTTTTATTACATAATCTGTATTACATCTTATTATTATGCTTTGGTTTGGGCCCAATGTGTAACGTGGGCCTGAATAGTCATACGAAACTGATTGATCCATTAAAACTTGAAGATAATTTGGGACTTGGGCTGGCTCATTGCGGAAGTTTTAAGTAAAAAGAAATCCAGGCCCCAATAAACAATTCGATGGGCCCGGAATGCTTAGAATTAATGACAACGATTAAGGGAAGAACACAAATGGGAAAATATAGTATACACCTCTTAAGGTAGAGACTTAATGAATTAAATTGGGACGAGCCTCGCCCGAATAACACTGGGGCCCCCATTTAGTAATAAGATAACATATTAGAACCGGAGAGGCTAATAGCGAATTCCATAGCCTCTCCCAAAGTTAAAAGCCGATATAGACTATTTTAAGGCACGATTTTAATATACCTTCCTATGAACGAGTGTGCACTTGGTGCGACTCAAATCCAAATCTCGGTAAAGTTGAAATACACCAAAAGTCATAGGCGTACCTGGTTGCGGTATGACTCGAGGCGTGTTTTCGCAATACCGCAAATTCCTAAAAAATAATATTTAACGTAAAAGCACATTATGTTGTTAAAATCTATAATCGAGTCAAACAAAAGTCAAGAACGACAATGGAGCGACCGTGCTAAAACCACGGAATCCGGGAGTGCCTAACACCTTCTCCCGGTTAACAGAGTTCCTTATCCGGACCTCTGCTTCGCATACATTTTAAGAGTCAAAATTCCTCGGATTCGAGATTAACCGGTGACTTGGGACACCATTGTCATTCCCAAGTGGCGACTCGATTAATCTCTAATAAAATCCCGAACCGATTGTCCTTAAATTGGAAAAACTCCTTCCCTTACGTTATTTTATCCGTTTCGGGTAATCGAGCGTCGGGGTATACCCTACAAGTGTGTTTTTACGCTTTTAAGTGTTGGGGTAGTAAAAAGGGAGGTGTGACAGCTCTCTGGCGACTCTGCTGGGGATCCAACCCTGAACTTCGGTTTCAGGGTTTAAGAACTCGAGCTCCTTAGAACCGCCGTTCGCGTTTTTGTTTGACTTCATTATGTGATTTGAACAACATGCTATGTGCTTTATCGCTTTGATATTATGTGAACTGTATATAAAATTGTGCCGAAAATCCTTCTCTCTTCTCCCTCGGGGATGTGCTTACTGGTTGAGATTCCCCTTTCCGTTAAAGTCACCTTAAACTAAGAAAACAGAGGCCGGATAAGTTACAAAGCCGATTGACTCTGCGGGTCACCGGTACGTAGCCCCCTCCTCGATTCGAGTTGTCCGCTCGGTACACGGTCTAGCAATCCATGAAACCGTAAGATTTTGAACATAGGTCTAGGATGATTATTTGCATCATGTCTGACTTAGGGGACTCAACACAGGGGTTGGGTCCGTCTAGGACAGGTGACCCGGTATTGAAAAGACCGAGCATGCTATGTGTTGCATTTTATTGTCCTTGATCGTTATGCGGACCGACGAAAATCCCGAGATTGGAAAAATTGTTGAAAAAAAAAAGAGAGAGAGGAAAATAATGATTTATAGAAAATAGGTATCCGGAAAATTTGAAAATTTGAAAAAATAGGTGGAACATTTTTGTTGAAATAATTGGTCAAATAATCTGACCGAACTACGCAGGTTTGATTCTCGCCATTAGGTGGGATACGTAGGCAACCCTTAAACGGGTCCAACCACACTTTTAGAAAAAGACCAAAAATATTTTCTTTTCAAATAATCGAGGTGATTGCTATTTTTGGAAATGGCCGAATGTTCCGAAAGGACGACGGAAGGCTGTTTTTGCAAAGTTATTTTCATTTTCTTTCCTTCAAAAATTGAAAACTTGCATTGAAAAAGATTTTTCTTTCTTCTAAATAAAATCACCTTAATAAATGTGCAGGACGAGCACGATGATGAATGAACAATTTTCCCTAAATAAAATCCCTTTGGAGCTGAGATTATGGTGGCAGGACATGGGATCCGATGGTCAAGACTGGGTCAAAAAGTACTTGAAAGGCCTTACGGGTTTACTAGACATGGTTCCTCGAGGTGATGTGGTTAGAGCGTTGGTCACGTTTTGGGATTCGGCACACAACGTATTTCATTTCCCGGATTTTGAACTTACCCCAACTTTGGAGGAGATTGCCTTTTACATTGGGAAGACCGAGGTTCCGCTGAAAGGAAAATACCCGGTATCTCCGAGGACGATGACAGTGCACATCGCTTCCTCGACTCTTTGAAAATTGCCCGGAATGTTCATAATAAAGATCTGGCCAACGGGTTTTGTTCTTTAAGCTTCATCTACAATAAGTTTGGACACGTTGGGGGTTTCAATGATCCTTCCAACAAATTATGCTGTAAGTCCAACCGGGCGAAATGGGAAGAACACCGGAGGTTCGCATTTTTGGTGGCATTTCTTGGAGTTGTTGTATTCCCGAGGAAAGATGGACATATCAATATAAAAGTCGCCGGAGTAGCTACCACACTGATAGTACAAGAAAACTGTACTCTGGCCCCGATGATTGTTGCGGATATCTATCGTGCTCTGACTGCGTGCAAAGCAGGGGCTAGCTTCTTCGAAGGGTGTAACTTGATCTTGCAAATCTGGCTAATCGAGCATCTATGCCACCATCCTTCGTACTCAAGCTATGGTTCGACCGAACGGACATGTTTGGAAGAGTTCAGTACGAGGACAAAGGAAGTAAAGTTGCCAGAAGGAGTCCAAGGTTGGATCATGTATCTTCGATCACTAACTGACGGTCAAATTGATTGGACGTATGACTGGTTACCTCTTGACGAGGTGATATACATGCCAACAGAGGGATCGCCATTTTTGATCATGGGTTTGAAGAGTATACAACCCTATGCCCCATACAGAGCCCTGCGACAGTTGGGTCGGTGTCAGATTATTCCGAGAGACGGGGATCTCAGTGTGCAAGCCGTGGAGATTGGTCCGGACGGGCAATTCCCGGAAGCAAAAATCCGGCAAATCTGGAACGAGTGCCAAAATTTGAAGATTGATACTTGTGTGCCGAATAGAGCAAAGGGGGAGATATCACCTGGGTACTCCACATGGTACCGACGAGGGGTTGAACACGAACGTCTTTCAAAGAGACCTCACTTGCAAGACCTGATAGAGCAATCCGAGGAAAATCTGAAATGGGCGGCCAAGGAAAAAGAATATAAGGCCAAAATCAGTCTGTTGGAAGATAAACTGAGAAATCTTCATTTCGAAAGTGGCTTGCAAGCAGCATCCGATGAAGTAGAAAAGAAACAACTGAAGAAAGAAAATGATGTGTTGAAGGCTCAAATAGCTCAAATGAAAATTGCATCCGAGACCCCAGTTACGTTCAGCCCGAGATGAAAAGTTAATTGAGATTCTCCGGCGGAAAGTAAACGACTATAGCTTTGATTTGGACGTAGCTGAAAAAGAGTTAGTCAAGGCTCGAAAGCAAATGGACAAAGACGCCGAGGAAAGAGCCAAGTTGGTCCGGCAGCTACAAGGCAAGCATGATGTTGAAATAGCTCAACTTAGAAAGAAAATAATCTCAGCCACAGTCAAAAGTAACAAGATTATCAAAGATCTTGAAGAAGAAAGAGAGCACTGCTACACGACTATGGCTAGATTGGAATTGGAGCTGCAACAAGTGCAAAAGGACAACCAACACACCTTGGATGCTCGCACTCAACAAATAAGCCGACTATTGCAAGAAAAAGGGGTCATCAGAGAAAAGATTGTTCGCATCGCCCAATACATCACCCGGAAGACTCAGCTTTGCGAAGATATGTCTCGGAGGACTTTTGTATCTGCAGTGAAGTTTTTTGTACAACAAGTCATGGCCGACCCTGGATAGGCTTCAAAGGGGTTTAGCATATAGGCCCGCGGCAAGGCCGAACGATGCCTCGCGGGCACTAGGTGCATTAATGTACTCTTAGGTCATGCATCATCTTTTATTTTTCTTTTTAAAAACATCACTTTGTAATCAATGTTTTGAGTTATCAATGAGAAAACAAGTGTTGTTACCAATTCTTTTGTTTTATGTCATTTCCTTTGAATCCGCTAGGCAAATAAATAGGAACGTAATTATGAAAACGACAAGAAAAAAAAAAAAGAAGAGAAGAAAAAGCAAGGCAAGGAAAAAGAGAGAAAAGAAAAAGCAAGAAAAGAGAAAAAGCAAAAAAGAAAAGAAAAGAAAAGAAGAAAAGAAAGAAAGAAAACTAAAGAGCGGAAAAAGAAAAAGATGATCGAAGTGAGCAGCGGCCGGGATGATGCATAACGACTCGAGCAAATGTGTTTGTTTTTAAAGTCGTTACATCTTATTCACGCGCTAACAACTAACAAGTGTTGATGTTTGTGAGTCCAGATTTTTCTAGGCAACTGGCATTACTGGCTACCCACCCATACAACACCAGATCCAAAAAGATGACAAAGGCCGTGTCCCAGGAGATCGAGGCAACCATTGTAGACCCTGCTCACGAAGAAGAGATCGTGGATGTGGCAGGGATGAAAGAAGAAATGTACAAGTTAAGACAACAGATGGCTGAAATGTACCAGGCTTGGTCAAGAGGTCAACCACTACCAGCCTACCCTGCTAACCCTGCATATGTCCCTCCAGCCAATCCTAACCCCGAGCCACCAACAATGAACTCGTCCTCCACCTACCCCGACTACCCTCACTACTATGCTTCCACCTCCCAAATGCCACCACCTCCAGCCAAGCAAGCACCACCTCCTATGCCACAAATTGCTCCTGTATATGTGGCACCTCCGCCCGCCGTTATCCACAAATCCTCTAGTGAACCGATGTTTCATATCCAGGATCCTCACTACTACCCTCCGGAGCCTACTTTCAGACAACACGAGTCTCACGCTCCGATGATGGAAGCAAGTGCCGGGCAAGAAGAGATGGCTCGGAAAGTGAAGAGTCTTGAGAATGCTTTCCGCAATATGCAAGGACTGGGGGGCAAGTAAGTGTAGCCTACAAAGACCTGTGTTTGTTCCCTGAGGTGCAGCTTCCCGCGGGATTTAAGTTGCCAAAGTTCGACATGTACAACGGACATGGGGATCCGGTAGCTCATCTAAGAGGATACTGTAGCAAGATGAGAGGCGCGGGAGGTAGAGATGAATTGTTGATGGCGTACTTCAGCCAAAGTTTGAGTGGATCAGCTCTGGAATGGTATACCCGACAGGACCATACAAGATGGTTCGTTTGGGATGACTTAGCGCAAGCTTTCGCTGGTCACTTTCAGTACAATTTGGAGATCATACCCGACAGGTTATCCCTTACCAAGATGGAGAAAAAGCCAGGAGAGAGCTTTAGAGAATACGGTTTTAGATGGAGGGAACAAGCCGCTAGAGTGGATCCACCAATGAAAGAAGGAGAGATGGTGGATTGTTTTCTGCAAGCTTTGGAGCCAACATACTACGGCCATCTAGTGTCAGCAATTGGAAAGAGTTTTAACGAAGTTGTGAAAATGGGGAGTTTTGTAGAAGAAGGTTTGAAGACAAACAAAATTATGAGTTTTTCGGCTATCAAGGCCACCAATCAAGCTATACAGAGTGGAAACGGGGGAGTGATGGGAAAGAAGAAGAAAGAAGAAGTAGCAACCGTAGAAAGTAGGTCATGGAGTCGCAACCCACATTATAACCCACCAAGACCCTACCGCCAACACCCACCAAGCCCGTCAACTCCATATAATCCACCACCACCATCTTACCCGCCAAACCCCTACAACACACCAAGCCCATATAACCCACCACCACCACCATACCCACCAACTGTACCACATTACCATCACCCTCAAACCCAAGCTTACCCACCACCACCATCGCCCCACGTGTGGAGAGCTCAAGCTCCACACAATGTGTACCACACCCGGAACACATACCCAACCCCTAAACCTTACCGAAACCAGAATAGACCCAGGCCGGACGCTGATTGGAGAAACAAAGCAAGAAAAACATTCACTCCTCTCGGAGAATCATATACCAGTCTTTACCACAGGTTGAAAGAATTGGGGATGTTGAGACCACTTGCACCAAAAGTTCCAAACCCACCCCCGAAAAATCTTGATTCTTCTGTCAGATGTGAATACTGTTCGGGAACATTGGGCCACGATACTGAGAAGTGTTGGCAATTAAAGAATGCCATTCAAGATCTTATCGATGAGAGGAGAATCGAAGTACAGGCTCCCGAAGCCCCAAACATTACCTAGAATCCATTGCCAAATCACCACGAAACGCATATGATAAAATTGGTGCAGGGTGATGGCAATCAAAAACCATCTCAGGCCGTCATGATGATAAAGTCGAGTGACAAGTTAGAGAAGGAAATTGTGAAGGAGAAAGCAATTGTTGAGAAACCAAAGCCAGTAGTGGTGGGAGGTTTAAAGGTGGTAGTTCCAGGTGCAAAGACGATCGTGACTGTGAAAGGAGCAAGTGCCGAGCCAGTAATCATAAAACCAGTAGTGCAAATGCCAGTGGTGAATACAAAGACTGTGCCTTGGAACTATAACAAGGTAGCAGTAGTTTACAAGGGAAAAGAGATTTCTGGTGAAATTAACGAAACGCATGGACTCACCCGATCCGGAAGGTGTTTTGCTCCAGAGGAACTGAGAAAGATGAAGACGGTAAGAGAAAGTCAATTGAAGAAGCCAGTGTCGGAGGAGGAAGCAGAAGAATTTCTTAAGAAAATGAAGTCACAAGAGTACTCAGTGGTTGAGCAGTTAAGAAAGACCCCGGCCCAAATTTCTTTGCTATCTTTGTTGATACATTCGGAAGAGCACCGGAAGGCTCTTATGAAGATTCTAAATGAGGCTCATGTTCCGGAGAAGATTTCAGTGTGTCACTTGGAGAAGATTACCAGCAAAATTTTCGAGTCTAATAGGATCACCTTCTCTGATAGGGAGCTGCCGGTGGAGGGAACTGAACACAATAAAGCATTGTACCTTACAGTAAAGAGTGAAGAGTCAGTCGTGACCAGGGTATTGATTGACAATGGATCGAGCGCAAACATTTGCCCGCTGTCAACTTTAGGGAAGCTGAACATTAGCCCGGACAGAATCCGGAGAAACAATATCAATGTGAGAGGGTTTGACGGCGGAGGTAAGAACACGTTAGGAGATATTATTTTGGAAGTGACCATCGGTCCCGTTGATTTTACGATGGAGTTCCGGGTGCTCGATATTGTCGTATCATATAACTTGCTGTTAGGTCGACCCTGGATTCATGCGGCCAAAGCGGTACCATCTTCTCTACACCAGATGGTCAAGTTTGAATGGGAGCAGCAAGAGATTGTTGTACACGGAGAGGAAAATGCTTGTAACGTGGTAGCACCTTTTGACGGTATTGATGGGGATAGAGGTCCTTGGGTCTACCAAGTGACGGATGCTATAGAGGTGAACAGAGTTGCTGAAGGAGAAAAGTTACCAACCCCAATGTTGGCACCAACTGCTGTGATGGTGGCCAGAGAAATGCTGAGAAACGGATTTGCACCGGGGAGGGGATTAGGCAAAACACTGCAGGGAGTCATTCAACCAGTTCAGCTTCCGGAGAATAAAGGTACATTCGGCTTAGGGTTCAAACCCACCTTTGCCGACATCCAAAGAGCCTCTAAAACCAAAAAGCACTGGACCTTGCCCAAACCCATACCCAAATTATCCGACACCTTCATCAGGCCTGGTACAAAATATCAACCATCTGCTGCAACAAAGTGCATTGAGACCCAACTTGATGAAGAAATGCTTGGTTTTAGGAAAATGTTCTGGGAGGTGAATACGATTGAAGCAGGGGAAGGCACGAGCAGAATGGACGTGCAATTTGTGGGACCGGGAATCACATTGAACAATTGGGAAGCTACTCATTTCCCTATCAGGAAGGAGTCTTGGTAGTTAGCTCAAAATTTCATCATTGCTTTCCCGAAAGTTGTTATTTTATAGTTTTTCCCCTTCCCCTCATGAAAAGAAAATCACCATGTATCCCGAACATTGTTCGTTTCTTTTATCAATGAAATGCAGTCTTTCCTTTTTCTTCACTTTTGCCTTATTTTTCTTTATTTTTCCTTTTGTATAGTTTTGCATGTGTTGATTCCAATGCCATGTCATGCGTGAAGGATTCTAGACCCAGCTCCGACAATCACGTTACTATACAAGAAATCGAGGAAGATAGTGAAATAGAATGTGAGGATGAGGAAGCCCTGGAGGAAATAAGTAAGGACATGAAACAATACGAGGAAAAACCCAAACCGAATCTGAGTGATACGGAATCTGTAAATTTGGGGAGCGAAGATGATGTCCGAGAAACAAAGATTAGTGTGCATTTGGAGGCGCCCCTCATGGATGAATTGATAAGGTTGTTACATGAATTTAAGGACATCTTTGCCTGGTCCTATGATGACATGCCCGGGCTTAGCACGGATCTAGTGGTACACAAGTTGCCTATCTACTCTGAATGTCGGCCAGTAAAACAAAAGCTGAGGAAATTCAAAACGGACATTAGCGTGAAGATAAAAGAAGAGGTGAATAAGCAGTTTGAGGCAAAGGTCATAAGAGTTACCAAATACCCCACCTGGTTGGCAAATGTTGTGTCGGTCCCGAAGAAAGATGGCAAAACCAGAGTGTGTGTAGACTATAGAGACCTCAACAAAGCCAGTCCGAAGGATGACTTCCCATTGCCAAACATTCACATATTGATCGACAATTGCGCCAAGCATGAGATCGGTTCGTTTGTGGACTGTTATGCAGGTTATCACCAGATCCTGATGGACGAAGAAGATGCCGAGAAAACTGCCTTCATTACACCTTGGGGAACATACTGTTACAGAGTAATGCCGTTTGGATTGAAGAATGCCGGGGCAACTTACATGAGGGCAATGACCACAATGTTTCACGATATGATACATCGAGAAATTGAAGTATATGTGGACGATGTCATCATAAAGTCCAGAAAACAACCCGATCATGTGAAAGATTTGAGGAAGTTTTTCCAAAGACTCCGGAGGTACAATCTAAAGCTCAATCCGGCGAAGTGTGCTTTTGGAGTACCTTCGGGAAAACTACTGGGGTTTATTGTGAGTCGGCGGGGTATTGAACTGGATCCATCAAAGATCAAGGCTATTCAAAGTCTACCTCCGCCGAAGAACAAGAAAGAGGTCATGAGCTTATTAGGAAGGTTGAATTACATCAGTCGGTTCATTGCTCAATTGACATCAACATGCGAGCCGATCTTCAAGTTGTTGAAGAAAGATGCAGCGGTTAAATGGACCGACGAGTGTCAGGAAGCCTTTGACAAGATCAAGGAATATTTGGCCAATCCTCCGGTGTTAGTTCCTCCAGAACCAGGGCGTCCTCTGATTTTGTATTTGACGGTGCTAGATAACTCTTTCGGTTGTGTACTGGGTCAACATGATGAGACAGGCAAGAAAGAACAAGCCATCTATTACCTCAGCAAAAAGTTTACATCCTACGAGGTGAAGTATACCCAACTGGAAAGAACTTGTTGTGCATTGATTTGGGTGGCTCAGAAGCTAAAGCATTATTTGTCAGCATACACTACGTACTTGATATCACGATTGGATCCTCTCAAGTATATATTTCAGAAGCCTATGCCTACGGGAAGACTGGCCAAATGGCAGATTCTGCTCACAGAATTCGACATTGTCTATGTAACTCGTACGGCCATGAAGGCACAAGCTATTGCGGACCACTTAGCCGAAAATCCGGTGGATGATGAATATGAACCATTGAAAACATACTTTCCGGATGAAGAGGCAATGCTTGTCGAGAAGATGGAGCAAGAGGAGAGGCCAGGATGGAAAATGTACTTTGACGGAGCTGTCAACAGCAAGGGCGTTGGTATCGGAGCGGTACTTATTTCAAGTACGGGTCAACACTATCCCGTAACAGCTCAGCTTCGATTTTTCTGTACCAACAATATGGCCGAATATAAGGCGTGCATCTTGGGATTAAGGATGGCAATTGACATGGGTATTCAAGAGATTTTGGTCATGGGTGACTCGGATCTCTTGGTACACCAAATTCAAGGGGAATGGGAGACACGAGATTTGAAATTGATACCATATCGGTATTGTTTGCACGAGTTGTCTCAAAGATTCCAGTCTATAGAATTCAAGCACATCCCGAGAATGCACAATGAGATTGCAGATGCTTTGGCCACATTGTCCTCTATGTTGCATCATCCGGACAAGACATATATAGATCCACTCCAGATCCAAGTCCGAGATCAGAATGCTTATTGCTTCGTTGTGGAAGAAGAGTCGGATGGAGAGCCGTGGTATCATGATATTAGAGAATACTTGAAAGCTGGCAAATACCCGGAGCAAGCCACCGGAGACCAGAAGAGAGCCATCAGGCGTTTAGCCAATGGATTTTTCTTCAGTGGAGGAGTGGTATACAAAAGAACACCAGATCTGGGTTTATTGAGATGTGTGGATGCACAACAAGCAGATGAAATCATGATTGAAGTACATGCTGGAGTATGCGGACCCCACATAAGCGGATATGTTTTAGCAAAGAAGATCTTGAGAGCCGGGTACTACTGGCTCACGATGGAGCGTGATTGTATCAGGTATGTAAAGAAATGCCATCAATGCCAGGTACATGGGGATCTGATCCATTCCCCGCCTTACGAGTTGCACACAATGTCAGCGCCTCGGCCCTTTGTTGCTTGGGGCATGGATGTCATCGGCCCAATAGATCCAGCCGCTTCTAATGGGCACAGGTTCATCCTGGTTGCAATTGATTATTTCACCAAGTGGGTCGAAGCTAAGACATTCAAGGCAGTGACGAAGAAAGCGGTGGTGGATTTTGTGCACGAAAATATTATATGCCGATTTGGAATCCCCAAGGTGATTATCACGGACAATGGAGCCAATTTAAACAGTCATCTCATGGCGGAAGTTTGTGAAAGGTTTAAGATCACGCACCGCAATTCCACACCTTACAGGCCAAAGGCGAATGGAGCAGTAGAAGCGGCTAACAAGAATATCAAGAAGATTCTCCGAAAAATGGTGGAGGGATCCAGGCAATGGCATGAAAAGTTACCCTTTGCTCTCATGGGTTACCGCACGACGGTACGTACTTCTATCGGAACCACACCTTATACCCTGGTGTACGGAACGGAGGCCGTTATACCCGCAGAAATAGAAATACCGTCATTGCGAATTATAGCCGAATCTGAGATAGATGACGATGAATGGGTAAAGGCCCGGTTAGAACAGTTGAATTTGATTGATGAGAAGAGATTGGCCGCAGTCTGCCATGGGCAGTTGTATCAACGAAGAATGGCCAGAGCATATAATAAGAAGGTACGACCTCGAAAGTTTGAAGTCGGACAAATGGTATTGAGGCGTATCTTACCACATTGGGCAGAGGCAAAGGGCAAGTTTGCGCCGAATTGGCAGGGACCGTTCGTGGTATCACGGGTGTTGTCCAATGGAGCATTATATTTAACAGATGTTGAAGGAAAGTGCGTAGAGACTGCTATCAATTCGGATGCGGTCAAAAGATACTATGTATGATTCCTTTTCAATTGTATGTTTTGTATTTTGTTGTGATTTTGGAATTGAAATGACGAAGGCATTTTATTCTCTATCCAAACACTTTATCCATTGTTAACCCCTTTGAGCCTTAATGAATGAATTCTTTCATATCCCTCTCTCGGAATCGCTCTAGTGCAATAAAATCGAAATTGCCAGAATGAAAAATGAAATGATGAAAAAATGAAAAAAAAAATGAAAAAAAATGAAATGAAAAAAAAATGAAAAATGGTGAAAAGAAAAAAAAGAAAAAGACAAAAAATCGGGAAAAGTCAAAAAGAAATCCATCTAACTTATGAAGTTGGATGAACTACGTCTGACTTGATCCCGAAAGGGTACGTAGGCAGCCTCTCTGAGGTTCAGTCACAATAAAGGAAAAATCCAAAAATTCCCCACATATTGAAACTGGGGAGAAGTTATGTTTTAATAATTCCGAGAGTTGTAAATATTTTTAACCCTCGTTGAAATTTTGAGCCTTTATATCTTTCTTTCTTAACCCGTCCAAAAGCCACGTTACAGTCCAAAGAAAGACCTTCTGATCGATTTTGAAATGATAACGAATACAACGAAGGAGGAGCGAAGCATCGGATAATACCCGTGGTACAGAAAACAAAATACAAAAGGAAAAAATGAAAAAGAAAATATAAAAATGAGAGAGTCTCATCAGTGAAAACCTTAGCCGGCACTGTGAGGCGATTGTGAGGTTGAGAGAAAAAAAATGAGAGAGTCTCATCAGTGAAAACCTTAGCCGGCACTGTGAGACGATTGTGAGGTTGAGAGAATAAATGAGAGAGTCTTATTGGTGAAAACCTTTCGAGGCACCGTAAGGCGATCATCAGAAAAGAGAAAAGGCAACAAAAAAGAGTATCGGTTTGGGGTCAAAGGAAATTCAGAGTCAGAATAATGATTGGAACGAACTGGGTCGGAGTTTAAATACATGGCATGGTCGGCGGAATCAGCCAACAAATACCCAGATAAGTTCCGTCATCTCTCCAAAATACCCTTACCTTTCTTTCATTTTTTCTGCATTTCATTGTTTACCCTTTTGAGAGCTAACTACCAGCTCCTGATAACGGAAGTTGAAATAACACTGGATCAGAAAGAATGGAAGATTGGGGAAAGGAATAAAGAAGCTTGGCAAACATGGCCAAAGAAAAAGAAAAACAAAACAAAAATGGAAAAATGAGAAAATACAAAAAGAGTCTGCAAGGGACAAGAAGTCGAAAGCCATGCAACATGAGAAAGCAAAAACAAAGGAAGCCAATAAGAAGTGGGGACGGCAGATGCCAGTTACCAGCAGTTTATATCTAATAAATTTTGTTTCATGCAGGAACAAATTGTCACTAATCACTTTAAAGTGAATGTGACCAATGTGGAAAATTTAAAATACCAAAAAGAGAAAGTCTGCCGAATAAGTGGAGAAATTCCCAGGCAAGAGATAAGTTGGTAAAAAGAAAATACCAAAAGAGGAAGGTAACATCTTTTAAAAGCCACTCCCCAGTCCTCAGGCTGAGGGAATATTTTCTGCATTCGCATTGCACGTTTAAATTCTCGTTAGGTGCCCACCTTCTAATACGGGAATATTTTCTCGCATCGCATTGCACGTTTAAATTCCGTTAGGCGCCCACCTTCTAATACGGGAATATTTTCCGCATCGCATTGCACGTTTAATTTCGGTTAGGTGCCCACCTTCGAATACGGGAATATTTTCTGCATCACATTGCACGTTTAAATTCTGTTAGGCGCCCACCTTCTAATACGGGAATATTTTTTGCATTCGCATTGCACGTTTAAATTCTGTTAGGCGCCCACCTTCAAATACGGGAATACTTTTCTGCATCGCATTGCACGTTTAATTTCGGTTAGGTGCCCACCTTCGAATACGGGAATATTTTCTGCATCGCATTGCACGTTTAAATTCCGTTAGGTGCCCACCTTCTAATACGGGAATATTTTCTGCATCGCATTGCACGTTTAAATTCTGTTAGGTGCCCACCTTCGAATACGGGAATATTTTCTGCATCGCATTGCACGTTTAATTTCGGTTAGGTGCCCACCTTCGAATACGGGAATATTTTTCTGCATCGCATTGCACGTTTAAATTCTGTTAGGCGCCCACCTTCTAATACGGGAATATTTTTTGCATTCGCATTGCACGTTTAAATTCTGTTAGGTGCCCACCTTCTAATACGGGAATATTTTCTGCATTCGCATTGCACGTTTAAATTCTGTTAGGTGCCCACCTTCTAATACGGGAATATTTTCTCTGCATCGCATTGCACGTTTAAATTTCGTTAGGCGCCC
Organism: Nicotiana noctiflora; assembly: GCA_032618575.1. NCBI lineage: Eukaryota > Viridiplantae > Streptophyta > Magnoliopsida > Solanales > Solanaceae > Nicotiana > Nicotiana noctiflora. Next base: position 63,324 of record JASVEL010013149.1, read on the forward strand.
ACCTTCAAATACGGGAATATTTTCTGCATCACATTGCACGTTTAAATTCTGTTAGGCGCCCACCTTCTAATACGGGAATACTTTTCTCCATTCGCATTGCACGTTTAATTTCCGTTAGGTGCCCACCTTCAAATACGGGAATATTTTCCGCATCGCATTGCACGTTTAATTTCCGTTAGGTGCCCACCTTCAAATACGGGAATATTTTCTGCGGCATCGCATTGCACGTTTAATCAATGTGGGAAAATTTAAAATACCAAAAAGAAAAAGTCTGCCGAATAAGTGGAGAAATAAAAAAAATACCAAAAAGAGGAAGGTAACATCTTTTAAAATCCACTTCCCAGTCCTCAGGCTGAGGGAATACTTTTCTGCATCACATTGCACGTTTAAATTCCGTTAGGCGCCCACCTTCTAATACGGGAATATTTTCTGCATTCGCATTGCACGTTTAAATTCCGTTAGGCGCCCACCTTCTAATACGGGAATATTTTTCTGCATTTTGCATCGCACGTTAGGCGCCCACCTTCTAATACGGGAATATTTTTTCTGCACATCATAGTTTATATAGTTAAAAGCCCACACTGGGGCAGAAAAAGAAAAAAAGAGGTAGTTTGTTGTTTTGTTTTGTTTTTAGCAGGTTCATTTCGAGATCAAGAAAATCAACAAAAAAGAGAGTCAACAAGAAAACAAGAAAATCAACAAAAAGAGAGTCAGCATCAAAGAAAATCAACAAAAAAGGAAGATTCTGCATCACCTGAAAGGGAAGAAGAGCAAAAGCTAGATTAGGAACAATTGTAATTGTAGGATCATAGCTTAGAATAGCTTCTTCATTTTATACTTTCCCCCCCGGTGTAATAAGGAGTAAGTCAGCAGGTCTCAACAGTGTCAATGCAACAGTGAGTCTGGTAATTTTTAAAACTGCCAGACCTTCCCGAACTACACTGACCTGATTCCTGTTTAGCCCAGGGTAGAGGAAAAGTTGGCCGCCCAAAATTTGTCCATCGCAATCGCCACCCCAGTGCTGCGATCGCATAGAGTTAATTGGCCTAGCAGTGACTTTAAGTCCAGAAACATTTCAGACGTGGCCTAATACACCAAAACGCCATTGTGAGCACATGATTTTTGCACCGGGTAAATAATTCCAAAATTAAAATAAATATGTTTTTGAGTGCCATTACTTGCTTTGTTTGAAATTAGCTATATTTTGTGTGTTTGAATAAGTAAAAATTAGAAAAAATCAAAAAAAATTAGGCTAGTTAATTAGTTAGTTTAATTAGTTAGATTTTAAGAAAAATTAGCAAAAATAGTGTTAATTAGGAAAAATAGTAGAAAATTGCGAAAAATACTAAATAATTAGAGTAAGTAGGAAATTAGGTTTTATAATTTTCCATAAAAGAAAAAGAAAAAAAAATATAAAAGAAAATACATAAAAATAGATTAATATCGGAAAATACAAAATTGGTAGTGTATTAAGCTTGGGCCAATTTGAATTGAATTTGGAGGCCCAAGCACTTAAGCCCAAACAGACCCGGTCCAATGGTTTTGAGCAGAGGTGATCTCAGCCGTTCGTCTCCTCAAATCAACGGCTGAGATTAATAGTTGAATTATAAAGGGGATTGATTAATGCTGAGATTTGATCTCGGCCGTTCATTCAAGGTGATCTAACGGCTAAAGACCTTAGTCTCATAAGCAATCAAACGGCGTCGTATAAGTAACGCCCCTCTCAGACCGTTGATCTTCATCTAACGAACGGCTCAGATCACCTCGTATGACCGGCCTATAAAAGGCTTTGGTCTGAATTTCTCGCCCATTTCTTTCTAACCCTAGAGACCAGCCGCCTATTTCCTCTCTTCGTCTTCACCATCTTCACCCGTGAAACCCTAGACCGCCATGGCGGCCACCACTCTCCACGGTGGTCGTCGGCTCCCCTTTACCCCTCTTCTCTTCTTCTACTTCTTCTTCACTTCATCACACACCCAAAAAACCCTAAAAACAAACCTTTCTTCTGAAACGCCGGTCACCGGAACCTCGCCGGTGACCACCCAAACAATGAGGATCCGCCTCAAACCAATGCCAAAAGAATCCCCGTCCCATGATCTACCCAACCATACCACTCTTCACCTTCGAATATACCCCAGTCGTCTCGAATATCCCAAAAAGGGTCGTCGGAACCCTAACTCCGGCGACCCCCAAAATTAAACCACCCAAGACCTTGTCTTTTACCACCAACAAACACCCCTCTTCAAGCCAAAATCAAAAAGGGCTTCGTCTTTAGGCCTGAAACAAAACCAGAAAAGGAAAAGTTTTTAACTGAAAAGAATAAAGAAGAATAAGAAGAAGAGAAGAAGGCCTGAAGAGTCTGAGAAGAATAAAGAAAAAGAATAAAAAGAAAAAAAGAGATAGGAAGCTCAGGGGACCGGCCCTGCGAGCTAAGTCCCCCTCCCTTGTTTTGATTATTTCCTTTGCTTCTTAGTTGTTTAATCTTTGTTTTCACATGCTTTTCATTCTTCTCTGATCTTTGTTTTCCTGATTTGTTTCTGTTCCTGTGGTTCATCTTTTTCTATATTTGCATGTTTCCCTATGTTTCTTGCCAATCTTTGTTTCCACAAGCTAGTCATAGTGTTATATTAGTTTTCGCATCTCTTGATATCTCGATCCTTTGCTTCACATGCTAGCCTAAGACCTTTCTGTTTATTTTCTCATGTTAAGCGTTCCCTCTCCCTCTGTGTTTTATCTAATGTCTGTTGCTTGCTTATTATTATGATCATCTCTTCTGTTTTGTTATTTTTGAGGGTTTGAAATCCTGTGTTAGTCATATTGTCTTTGTTTCTTTGCTTTCATCTGTGTTTCTCTTGTCTTGAATGTCTCAGCATGTCTTCTTTCTATCCTGTAGATTCTTAGTTTATGCTTCGCATGTTAGTTATAAGATTCTTATATAATTGTCTCTTCTTTTGTTTCACATCTCTTGCATGTTTCTCTAATGATTAATCATAAGGTTTCTTTGCCTGCTTCTTTTGAGCCCGTTAATAATGAGATTTTATCTGTTATTTGTCCTGTTTTTATGGTTCTTTGCTATAAGTTCAGAAATTTCATCTTTCCCTTGTCATTTTAATTGTTGAGTTTTGATTCACTGCAAAAGCATGATCTTTGATCTGTATCTGCTATTTAAAATTAAGTTCAAGTTACTGTGGCCACTCTTGTTGCCTTTGGCTTTAATGATCTATGATAGAATTAGGCTTCTTTTTCATCTTGTTCATCTTCATAATTGTTTGCTACCAATCATGTTAAGTCATAAGAGTTACCTTGAATTCCCTTTGCTTCCTCCATCTTGTAAATATTGTAGTCTTTGGATCTGTTTAGCTTTTACAGTCCAACTTTCTCCTATTGTCATGAATGCATAGTTTTGATAGTAGCTTAACTTCATTCTCTTCTCATCTTTACATTAAGTTGCTTTTGAAGTATCCTGGTTGATCTTTCTTGTTTCTTTTGTCACTGTTTCTCCATGTTCTTCTTTTCATCATCTTCATCTTATTTGTCATGCACTTGTGCTAGATTTAGGATTCCTCTTCACTTGTTTCTTCATGTCTCTTCTCTTCTTTATCTTCATCTTGATCCATCACATGTATACATAAGGCTAGGATTAATACTTGAAAAGATATATTAGCTAACATGCCTATGCTATTGTGTGTACTCTGGGCTTAAATGAATTCTGTTTCATCTACTACTTGTTGTTTCTTAGAGTTTAACATTCTGAGCATGTTTGTGCCATGAACCTTGGTGATTCTGAGTTGTTCAAACTTTCATGTGACTTGAATTGGTAGTAATTAGGTCTTAATTAACATGAATTCATACTTTGTCTCATAAAATTAGATAATGTGAATTAATCAACTGAAATTCAACCATATCAATTGCCTTCTCTGAGTTTTGGTTGATTATTACATTTTGTTTGGTCTTATGTGTCCTAATATGCAATCCATGTTGAAATTGATTTAGTTTTATTGGTTCTGGTTGAGTGTAAGTGTTTGATTAACACTGTTTGAACCCTAGGTGAATTGGTTATAGCTGTTAGTATTAGGTTCCATGAAAATGGCTAGTTTTTAAATAGGTTAAAATTGAAAATGAACAAAATTAGGCTATAAGTTAAATAATTGGCTTAAGAATGGTCAACCTTGCAAAGGGTTGACCTATTCTATAAATCCCTAACACACAGTCCACTTTAAAAGTGGCTGGTTGTGCAAAATGGCTATGTCTGCAAATGCAGACTAGCCCAGGCTCTCTTTAGAGCCCTGAACATAAAAATGGCCAAACCTGCAAATGGTTTTGGGCCCAAATGTTCAGTGATTGGCTTTAATAGCCAAAGCTAAGTCTCAACTTGAGACTGGCTAAGTTTTAAATAGTATAAACATAATAATAAAACAGGCTAGTCCTGCAATTAGCTTTAAATGGGAATAAATTGGTCTTAATTGACTGGAATTAGTTTAAATAGGCTAAAACTGAAATAGTTCTTTAAAGTAGAAGTGGCCAGCCCTTAAATACTAATGCCAGGGCTGGCTATTAGTTAAATAAGTCCAAAGAAGCTGAAAATCTAACCTAGGTAAGCTGGTAAATCAACAGTGCCCTTAGGGGCACAATTGGGAATTAAAAAGGTAGAACAGTAATAAGTTAGAACTTAAGAGGGTAATAGAGTCATTCATACCCCTGATTTCTGCAATTTTGCAGAGATTTAAGGGTATAATGGTCTCCTAAAAATGGGAAATCTGTAAAAATCTCAAACCCCTAAGGTCATACTAGTAAAAACCCATAAAAAAGAATCTTAGGAACCTTCCAGCACATGCTGGAAGGATATTTGGTAACTGAAATGGGGGCTTAAGTGTAGAATTGATAATTTTAGGAGGGGGGAAGTGGGATTAATCCCATACTTCTTCCCCAAGTCTTCAGCCCTAAAAATAACTATAAATACCTCTTAAAAAGGGAAATATATCTGGGGGTTCCAACATTGAGTAATCTGAATTCACTTAAGCTGACTTTTGGATAACAATTTCAGAGTAAAAACATAGCAATTTAGCAATAGTGTTTCTGGTATTCTTCGAGTGAGAGTTTGCTGATTTTTGTTGATTGCTGGGTTCGTTTGCTCGTTAGTCTCTGGGTTTCTTTGTTTGCTGATTGTTGTGTTGTTCGACTCACTTGGATCTTCAGTCACTGTTGCATTGCCCTTTGGATTTACTGCTGTTACTTGCTTGCTTAATCCCCTAGACTCATCGGATTTTCATTTGTTATTCAGGTACACTACTCTCTACTTGAAGCTGTAATCCTGAGTTGATTGAATGAAGATCCTGTTTAGTTTATATGTTGTACTGAATTTGTAATTCATTTTGTATTATTGAATTAGTAGCTTAATTGTAGTAGTATGTAGTAGCTGAAAACAGAAACACAAGAGATGTAATAGTTAGTAGCAGTAGCATAGTAGTAGTATCATGTAGATAGCATATCACATAGTATTAATTAGGTAAAGGCTCTAAAATATAAGTTAATTAATAATACCTGCAAGATTAACAATCTGGTAATGAAATTCATGAGGAAATCAGTAGTGTAATGGTAGTATAGTCGTAGATCACCCATCATTTAGTTAAATAGGAATCACGTTGAAATCAGATTCGATCAATTCACTTGCATGCTTTAGAATAATAAATTCACCTAGTTAATCTGTTCCATTAACTAGTCTCAAAGTTCGAATCTGAATGAGAAGTAATTCCATTAGGATGAATGGATTGGTGATGAAGGGTATAGCTCACAATAAGATCAGCAATATATTTAGCATCTGCTCCTAATCGTCTGTTCTCTTTTAACACTTTGAATAATTAATGGAATCATCTTCTGTTAACTTAATCCCTTAGGCGAAGAGGACGGTGTCCCAGAATGTTCCTTTTAGCAAATAATTAATCTGGATTTCTGGCTACGAATATATATATTGTTTAAGCTTTCTTTGTGTACTGATTTCTTTGGTAATAAATAAAAATGGTTCGATTTCGTCCGAGTATTTGTTTTATTACATAATCTGTGTTATATCTTATCATTACGCTTTGGTTTGGGCCTTGTATAGCGTTGGGCTCGAATTATCCTCTTACTTAGTCTATTGATCAAGAGTTCGAAGGCATTCCGAGCTTTGAAGTTTGGGTCAGCTTTTTGTGCGGATCAGTTTATCTAAATGAAAGAAGACTAGGCCCAATAAAATAATATAAATTCGACGGGCCTGGATTATTATAGTATTAGTAATACGAATAAGGCAAAACAATGTATAGCAAATGTAGTTGAACAAAATAGGACCGGACTTTTAATAAATTAAATTGGGATGAGCCTCGCCCGAATAACACCGGGGCCCCCATTTAGTAATAAGATTGACATAGTAGACCCGGGAAAGCTAATAGCCAATTCCATAGCTTCTCCCAAAAGATTTAAAAGCCGATAGACGTTACTTTAGGGCACGATTTTAATATACCTTCCTATGAACGAGTGTGCACTTGGTGCGACTCAAATCCAAATCTCGGTAAAGTTGAAATACACCAAAAGTCATAGGCGTACTGGTTGCGGTATGACTCGAGGTGTGTTTTCGCGATACCGCAAATTCCTAAAAATAATATTTTAACGTAAAAGCACATTATGTTGTTAAAACTTATAATTGAGTCAAACAAAAGTCAAGAACGATAGTGGAGCGACCGTGCTAAAACCACGGAATCCGGGAGTGCCTAACACCTTCTCCCGGGTTAACAGAGTTCCTTATCCGGACCTCTGCTTCGCATACATTTTAAGAGTCAAAATTCCTCGGATTCGGGATTAACCGGTGACTTGGGACACCATTGTCATTCCCAAGTGGCGACTCTGATTAATCTCTAATAAAATCCCGAACCGATTGTCCTTAAATTGGAAAAACTCCTTCCCTTACGTTATTGTATCCGTTTCGGGTATTTGAGCGTCGGGGTATACCCTACAAGTGTATTTATACGCTTTTAAGTGTTGTGGGGTAGTAAAAAGGGAGGTGTGACAGTGGTTGTGACTGTGAATATTCTTGACTTCTTTAACACATTATTCGTTATTATTCTTATCGCACAAAATTCACGATGAGTCGGATTGGCAGTGTTCCGAAAAAAATCGAACGCCGCAGCAGGTGTGATATTAATATTGTGCTTGGGCTGTAGGAGCCCCTCCGGAGTCTGAACCCCCACAGTGAGCACGGGTACCCAAATTGGATCGGGCTACACGCCGTAGCGGTCATATACATTGCATGGCATACATACATTGGTTTACGTGTACTACGTGGCATAACATTCAGCACTCATACATTACTGGCACACATGCATTAGTTGCCTTATTGACCAGATCTCCTGGTGTAAATTGATAAGGAGTGCTGAGCCCGAGGGGATGATTTGAGTGCGGACTTGCATTGCTTGAGATTGTATCGAGGTATTGGTATATTATTATGAAAGAAAGTAGCTAAAATTGAGATTTCTAAATAATCTACTCACATATGCTTGAAAGGACTAAAAAGATAGTTCTGTATTGTGTTAGCATGAGATAGTGCCTATCGTGGTTTTCTTCCCTTCAGCATTATTTACTTTTATTACTGCTCGAGTTGGAAGTACTCACACCCGACTCCTCGCACCTTGTGTGCAGATCCAGGTACATCACAATGGAGCTGATTCTATTCCAGCTCGCTATGCCATTGCCTCTCAAATCGGCCTCCTCGCGCGCCGAATCTGACAAAAACTAAAACGAATACATTACAATAGTCTAAGTGAACAAAACCCAAGCGAAAACAATCAAAATATATCAGAAATACCAAAATTAGCAAAACCCGAGCCCCGAACCCACTTCTTGAAACTCAAAAAATTTCACATCAATGAGTTTCTTATCCTTCCACGAGTTCATAAATATCAAAAACTCTCAATCTGACCTCAAATGGCCCTTCAAATCCTAATTTAAAATCTCAAAATCCCAAGCCCTAGTTCTTTCATTTTTAGCTAAATTTCTAGGTTAATTTCCTAATATAATCACGCTTTTGGTTCATAGAACTTACCTCCAATCACTTCTCCATGAATCCCTCTTCAATTTCTCTCAAAGAGCTCTAAAAATACTCAACTATGGTGAAAGAATGGCTAAAACTCGTGGATGAAATGTTTATAAACTTACTGCCTAGTTCATGAAATTCCTTCATTGAGATCGTGACAAAGGTCACGTGATCGCGAAGCACTAAAATCCAACGCTTCAAAATGAAGTATGTGACGCGATGCCATCCCTACGAATGCGATGTTTCAATTTTCCCTATTATGCAAACGCGTCCTCTCTCGTGCGAATGTGTAGCACACTGCACCTGGACCCCTCAAACTCTTATATGTGAATGCGAACTCTCACCTGCGAACGCATAGCACAAATAACTATCCTTCCGCGATCACGAACCCATTAATGCAAATGCGAAGAGCAATATCCTGGCCTGCCAAAATTCTCCTACGCGATCGCGAGCGAAGGCCAAAATACACCAGCAACTGATGCTGCAATTTCAGCAATTCCTTAAGTCTCAAAACTTCCCGTTAGCCATCCAAAATCACCCCAAGCCCCCTTGGAACCTCAACCAAAAGCGCCAACACATCCTAAAACCTCATTCAAACTTGTATCAATCCTTAAAACACCCCAAACAACATCGGAAGCCTGATTAAATCAAAGAATTGAAGCCTAAGAACTGTAATTTCTATCAAAATGCGCTTTCGATAAAAAACCTAACCAAGCCTCGTTTGAATGACCTAAAATTTTGCATACACATCCCAAATGACATAGCGGAGCTATAACAACTTCCGGAATACCAATCCGACCCTCGGATCAAAAACTCACTATTGACCGAAAATTGCCAAAATACTAACTTTGTCAATTCAAGCCTAATTCTACACCGGACCTCTAAAACCACTTCCGATCACACTCCTAAGTCATAAATCACCTACCGAAGCTAACCGAACCATCGGGACTCACATCTGAGCCCTCTAACTCATAAGTTAACATCCGATTGACTTTCCAACTTAAGCTGTCACGACCCCAAAACCCGATCGTGATGGCGCCCAGCACATTTCTAGGCCATCCTGACCAATTACACACAATACCGAGCTACCAGGTCACATTTTTGTTTCAAAATCAATGATAGCAATATATGATACTTAGTTTAATCAAGATAATAAAAAATATCCCAATATCAACACAACACCTCCCAAGACCTGGGGGTCATTAGTCGAGAGCCCCTACTGAGTATCATAATGACAACAATAGTGTATATAGAATAAGTCTGAAACGCTGAAATGTCTAAAGCATAAGAAAGTAAGGGAAAGTCGGGTCTTGGGGACGCCAGGCAGCTACCTCGACAGTTCGAAATAAACTCTGAAACATCTGAAAATCAACCCTGCTGGGAGCTACCTGGATCTGCACACAAGGTGCATGGAGTAGAGTGAGTACTTCCAATTCAGTGGTAATAAGAACGTATAATGATATTGAAGGTAAGAACACCCAATAATACCACACACTAAAGCTATACAATACCTCATTTTATCCTTTTTAACAGTATAGTGCTCAGAAAAAGCAATAACAGATAAAGTAGTATAACAAAAATAAGTAAATGCAATGCAGATGCATGAACATAACCCCTGCAGCGCATAGCCTGATCCATTTGGGTACCCGCGCTCACTATGGGGGTTCAGACTCCGGAGGGGCTCCTACAGCCCAAGCGCAATATCAGTGATATATGCTGCGGTGCGCAGCCCGATCTACTATCAGTCCAGCTATATGCAATGCAAGCCTCACAGGCACAGTTAATACCATTTTTTTAAATCCGTTTAGTAGAGATTATAGAAAATCAGTGTTCAGAATTATCAGAATTTGCAAATCATTTTAGATAGTGTTTAGTTCATGACTGATATCAGAAAACATGCTATAATTGTGAGCACTGATAACGATCCTCACGGGATCCAAATAACTGGCACACAACTCAACTCTATCCACAACCATCCAAGTAGGAGGTTTACAGGCTCATTTATAGCCAACAATACAGTACAATGCCACACGGTCGGACTAAGCCATAGTCCCCAATCACAATCAACCCTACACTCACAGCAGAGTACGTGTCTCACCTCAATACAGCGTCACATAGTGATATACCGGGGTTTCAAACCCTTAGGTCATCATCCACACCCATTACTTACCTCGAACCGACTCAGAAACTAGTCCGCAATGCCTTTTCATATAGAATCGACCGCTACGGGTACCAAATCTGATCAAAACCAATAGGAATACATCAAAATAGGCTAATGGAACGTAACCCAATCAAAATAACTCGAAAAACACCCAAAAATACAAAGTTGCCATAACTCGAGCCCCTGACCCGCTTCTCGAAAATTTATGAAATTCACATTTCTGGAATCCTCGTCTCACCACGAGTCCATACATATCAAATTTACCAATATCGAAGTCTATTTGAAGCTTCCATTTAGTAGGCGCCATCATGACCCCGATGGTGGAAAATCCGGGTCGTGACAACATTTTAATTCCTCCAATTTCGGTGATTAATCCATGTTTTATCACTATAATAACATAATCTAGGTCGAAGAGTCCTTACTTGATGATACTCCATGAATTCCTCTTCAAAATCGACCAATTCTTCTCTTAGTTCGAAGCCCCAAATATTTTTTACACTTGTGAATTTTTCAATACACCGATCACTTTAACCCTCTGCGATTTTCGCTTCTGCGAATATTGACCGCACCTGCGGTCCCGCTTTTGTGGTAAAATAATCTCTTCTGCGGGTTTTCATTAAACCCATGATATCCGAATTTATGTGGCTGAGGACGATCTAGGCTAACTCTGAACTGCTTATATCTTCTTTGGATCAACCTGAATACCCTCCCTGGACACCACGTAGCCCAAGAAAGACACTGAACCAAGCCAATACTCACACTTGAAGAACTTTGCATAAAGTTTCTCCTCCTTAGATTGCAATACAACTCGCAAATGCTCTGCGTGCTCCTCCTGTCTACGTGAGTACACCAAAATATCATCAATGAAAACAATAATGAACGAATCCAGATAAGGCCAAAATACACTGTTTATCAAATGCATGAACACTGCTAGGGCATTGGTCAGCCCGGAAGACATGACAAGAAACTCAAAGTGACCATATCTAGTCCTGAAAGCAGTCTTAAGAATATATGAATCCCTGATATTCAACTAGTAATAGCCCGAATAGAGATCAATCTTGGAGAACACCTTCACTCCCTGAAGCTGTTCAAATAAATCATCAATGCGAGGTAGGGAATACATGTTCTTAATTATTACATTGTTCAACTCCCTATAATCGATGCACATTCTCATTGTGCCATCCTTATTTTTCATAAACAGAACTGGCGCACCCCAATGTGACATACTAGGCCGAATGAACCCTTTATCTAGGAGTTCCTGAAGTTGCTTCTTCAATTCTTTCAACTCTGCTGGTGCCATGCGATATGATAGAATAGAAATGGGCTGGGTACCCTACAAGGTCAATACCAAAATCAATATCCCTGTCCGACAACATGCCCGACAGGTCTACAGGAAATACTTCACGGAAGTCCCTTACAGTTGGAACCAAATTAATACTGGGAGCCTCAGCTCCAACATCCCTCACAAAGGCAAGATACGAGAGACAACCCTTCCCGACCACATGCTGGGCCTTCAAGAAAGAAATCAGTCTACTTGGAACATAATCAATCACACCATGCCACTCGATCTACGGGGCACCCGGCATAGACAAAGTGACTATCTTAACATGACAGTCTAGAATATCATGACACGGAGATAAACAATCCATGCCCAAAATAACATCAAAGTCCATCGTGCTCAATATCAATAGATCAACTCGGGTCTCTAGACCACTAATAGTCACAACACATGACCGATACACACGATCCACAACAACAATATCGCCCACTAGGGTAGACACATGAACTGGTAAAGCAAGAAACTCCCGGAGTGCACCCAAATCATGAGCAAAATATGAGAAAACATAAGAATAGGTGGAACCGAGATCAAATAATATAGAGGCATATTTGTGGAAGACTGAAACAATACCTGTAATGACATCATCTAAATCAATGACATCTGTCCTGCCTGGAATAGCATAAAAACGAGCCCGGCCACCACCTGATCGACCTCCCCCTCTGGGACGACTGACTCCCTAATCTCCACCCCCAACTAGTTGGGCGGGTGGTAAAGTATGTGGAACAAAAGTCAAAGGCTGACCCCTCTGCTGAAGCTGCCACCACGAAGTCGAGGGCACTGCCTTCTGATGTGACCAAACTCTCCACACTCATAACAGCTACCCGATGCTGGAGATGGGGAGTGAAGGGTACCCGTCGCACTAGAGTGACTAGTAGACGCACTCAGTGTAGAAGAACCCTAAGCTGATGGGGCACGAGATGAACTCTAAGCTGGGAGGGCGTTGAGTGAAGGCCGGCTCTATTGAGGCCCATGATGACCACGACCTAAAGATGCCCAACGATACTCTGGATAAGCCGACTGAGTAGGCCTGAAAGAACGACCTCTACCATGCTGGAACTGGTAGAAGGAGCACCACTGTAACCACCCGATCCACGAGGCCTCTTAGCCTTTCTCTCATCTTGCTCCCAACGACAAACTGTCTCAATCTCACGAGCGATATCCACCACCTCCTTGAACGTAACACCCAATACTCTCTCTCTAGTCATCAGAATATGGATATGGTTTAAGGCCATCCACAAATATCCTGACCCTCTTGCGATCTTCCGGAATCATCCAGGTGCCATGACGAGCCAACTCAAAAAATCTTATCTTGTACTGGGTCAGGGTCATATCTCCCTGCGTTAACCACTCAAACTGCCTACGCAACTCCTCTCTGAGGGAATATGGTACATACTTCTCCAAGAAGAGATTGGAGAAGTGCTTCCAAGAAAGGGCGCTGCATCAACATGCCTACGCCTCTCAAAATCCCCCCCCACCAAGTAAAGGCAACCTTAGTAAATTGAAAGGTGGTAAATGCCACACCACTAGACTCAATAATCCCCATTTTACGGAGCATCCGCTAACACTTGTCAAGAAAACCCTGGGCATCCTCGCCCTCAGCATCACTCAACGTCGGAGGTTGGAGCCTACCAAACCTCTCAAGAGGACGCTACTCATCATCCGACATGGCTGGTACTATGAAGTCCTGAACGGGTGCAACCGACTGAGCTGGAGGTGCCTCCGACTTATGTAGTCCCTGCACTACCTACTCAGGTGTGCGAGCAACGGGGGTCTGATTGCCTCCCCCGGCCTACAAAGTAGCTGCTGCTGTGGTGCTGAAGCCGCATGAGCCAGGCCAGTGCATACTGTCAAGATCTGTGCCAAGGTCTTCTGAAGACTTGGAATCACGATGGGCACAACCGGTGCCTCAAGTGGTGTTGCTGGAGTCTGATCCAGAGCTGGGGTAGTTGGTGGATCAGCAGGTGCTGCCCTCACTACTCTACCTCTGCCACGACCTCTGGTGGTCTCAGTGGGTGACAGTGGTGGTCGTCCACCTCATCCGGTAGCTCGCGTCCTTACCATTTGTGAGAGAATAGAATAATAGAAGTTTAGTTCTCAGGTCAACAAAGTCGCATGACAAGAATTTCAGAAATATAAATTTTTTCTTAAAGGTTTTGTAGCCTCTCGAGGATAAATATAGACATCTCCGTACCGATCAACGAGACTCTACTAAACCGGCTCATGACTTGCAAGACCTATATAACATAGACTCTGATACTAACTTGTCACAACACCAACCCCGATCGTGATGTCGCCCAACATACTAGCCACTCATAGTGACTAGTGAACCCATGTTCCAGGACCCTTGGGCCTAAAAGTAGCTTTATTGGCCCGAGAAAAGCTTACACAGCACGCTGTGAGCTTCCCGTCTCCCGTATACATAAAAGCAGCAGATAATAGCCAAATATATAAACCCGCTCAAATTTGAATCTCATTTGCTAAATCCCCTAATTCCTTATTTCCCAAACACTGACACCATTACAGAGGTGAATCCAAGAGCACCATTCAAATTCTCTACAGTAAACTCCATATCCATCCGATGAAGAGGAAAACCCTAAATCGAACAAGCACACCACGAAGAAACAACAAAAGCAACGCGAAAAGAATGAACAAGGGTTCACTCTTCACTGTTGGGTTTTCCAAAGTTTCCCTTCCTCCCCTCCCTAATCAACAACTTCTCCAATCCTCATTTTCAACTCTTCCTTTATCAAATCCTTCTCGATTCCAGAAACTTCTGGATTCTGAAGCACTTCCGCCAGCTCAATCTAATTTCCCTTCAATTTTGCCGTCGAATACCGACGCTGATGCTGCCGACGCTGATGCTGCCGATGGGGATAACAAGGATTTCATTCTCAGCCAAGACTTCTTCTGGTTAGTAAATCTTCTCCTTTTAATTTCACATTGTATCCTATAGCTCTTTTATTTTTCTATTTTTAATTATTTTTTGGGATGCAGTACTCCCGACTACCTAACACCAGATGCACCTGCAATTTGTAATGGGCTTAATGGTAATAAGGTAATTTCTTTACCAGAGTGTTCGAAATTGTGATTTTTTTAAAAATTCTATATGCCAGCTATAATTTCAGTATGGCATATTTTGCGTTTTTCCTTTCTTTTTTGTCAGGATGATTGTATGCCTTGTCCCAAATCACCTGAGAAGCTTCAAACTGTAGTAAGAAAGAGGCAGCGACTAGGTATAACATATTATCTTACTTTGTTGTCCATTCCTCTTCAATTTTCATCTGTGAAATCATTACCTGCTCTGTCAAGTTTTAATTTTTTTTAAATCATGCACGTTCTCATCTTTCATTTTTTTAGTTGTACTCTTGAGGCATGACAAATCGGTTTGAGTGAGATGAGTGGCGGAGCCAGGATTTTTATTAAGAAGGTCAAAATATAAAGAAGTAAACTTATGAAGAAGCCATAGGGTGTCACTATATAATGTATATCCATATAAAACTATTTTTTACCTTAGCTACACACTGTAATTTTTCGACGAAATAGTGTCAGTTTACACTCCTCGAATACAGGTAGCTCCGCCACTCAGTGAGATAAGGTGCTTGGAAATCAAACAGTGAATACAGATGAATTATGCCAACGTATTGACATATCAATGATTACCTTATAGCCCTTTCTGATATTGAAGAGAATTAGAGCAGAATACAGTCTTTGAAAGTTTAAGATACCGTGTAATGTACAGTATGAATATCCTTCATGTGATCGTAATATTTTATGACTTACGAGCAGCTAAAATGGAGGGCGGAGCTAGGTAGGAATAAGGCAGTTCGATTGAATCCCTTATCACAAAATTGTACTATGCAAAAAAAATTGAGTTTTTTGGTTATATATAAACTGTTGAATCCCTTTGATATAAGGAAAATTCTAGCTCAATGGCACAGGGGGTTCAAATATTAGATGTTGAGAATTTCGATCATAGGTTAAATTACTTGGTCTAACATTGTAGTGTTTTTCTAAATCCCATTGTATAAATTCCTGGCCCCGCCATCGTTGATACATGGAGGTTCTATGTTTAGCTTGCCTCCTTGTTACTGTTGGACACCGTTTGATTCGGGAAATCTATGTTTCTCTATTCCACTTTAGCATGTAAGGAATTTTGTGGTATGCACAATTATCTTTCATATTTAATGGTAAGATTGTAAATTTACTTTCTCACTATCTCCTTTCACAATGTCCATCTTGACAGCTGTTAAATCGGTAACATCTCTTTGTTCCGATTTCCCTGGTCAGCAACAGCTAGCAGATATTCTGGAAGATACTTTTGTGACAGATGTAACGAAATCAGAAAAGATAACTGAGTCAGAAAGGGGTCACAGTTACGTGTCACAATCTGCTATTGCTTTAAGATATCGAGTCATGCCTCCTCCTTGCTTTAGAAACCCCTATCTCAGGGATGCTTCAGAGATAGATGTTGATCCATTTGGAAACCGGAGATCAAAGTGCGCAGGTACTGGTCATGAAGTTTGATTAATTGGTGAATTCCATTTTCCTTGTAACAATTTAGTGCTTCAAAAGTAAATTGAAGTGTGATCTCCTGTTCTTTGTGGCGCTGTCATTGTTTTGTTTTCTGTCAAATTCCTAATTGTACTTGTGATTTAATCTGTAGGTTTTAACCCTGTTATTTTTGGTAATGATGGTCTATCGCGGTACCGGAGTGATTTCCATGAAATTGAGGTATGTTTGGTGCTTGTATTCTAGATTCCTCAACACTTTCTGAAATTTGTTTTATATCTATCTAAAATCCTTTTTTCTTTCAGCAAATTGGTACTGGGAACTTCAGTCGTGTTTTCAAAGTTTTGAAGAGAATCGATGGATGTATGTATGCCGTGAAACACAGCATGAAACAGTTACATCAAGACACAGATAGGTGATATTTCCCTTCTTTGAACACTATGACCTGTATGATAGTTGATATGGCATAAAAAAGTTCAGCACAGAGTGTTGTGTTTTTTTTTTGGGACAAATCTTACCTAAAAAATCATTTCCTAAGGGGTCGTTTGGTTGCTGGTTACACATATTAGTAAAATAGGAATTAGTTATGCTGGGATTATTTATGCATAGTTTAGTTATGTAGACATTAATTATGCACCCTTTAGTTATGCAAGGTTTTAGTTATGCAGGGTTTGTTATGCATGGTTTAATTATGAAGGGATTAGTTATATAAGGATTAGTATGTATGGATTAGTAATTTATGGATTGTAATGTAAAAATTATTTTTTGCTAACTGTTTACTTTATTTAATTATACAATGTGTAATTCAAAATAAATATGAGGATTTTTTGGTCATTTGATGTATTACTAATACATGTATTAGTTATTCCGCATTTTAATCCAAAATAGTTATTCCTAATACATGTATTAGTTATTCCACATTTTATGCCACAATTTTAATCCATGTATTACTAATACATGTATTAGTTATTCCGCATTCCACCTTGCATAAATTGTACATAAATTTGTTGTATAACTTATACCCTTAATAGAAAAATGTAAACAAACATAACATTAGTTATGCTGGCTTTTGAATAAAGTAACTAAAAGCTACCAAACATGGTATTAATTACGTTACTGCTAATACATGAATAACTGATCCTGTAACTAGCTACCAAACGACAATTTATTTCGTGATGTCCGGTTGGCTATTTAGTTGGTAGCATCTAGAAGCGGTGGAAATTTGGGGCGGAGCCAGGGTGTTGTTGCTCGGGGCTTGTTAGAAGTTCCAAGAATTGGAGATAATAAATACTTATTTGTCTATTGGAGCAAGATATGTGAAGTAAGAATGGACTAGAAATTGTCCTATGCTCATAATGTGTGTACTGTTTCTTACATTTGGCATATAGTTTTTTCTCCAAGGTAAACATTTCCAATAGATTTGACCACAATTTTGTATTATGGCTTCACCAAGGAGAATATTTTATGTCATATCAAACATGCTGTTTGTTCAATGCAGTTCAGTCATATTTATGCATTTTGATTGTGTTCTTCCAGGAGAAAGGCTTTAATGGAAGTGCAGGCTTTGGCTGCTTTAGGTAGCATGCAAACCTACTTCTGTTGTTAATATTATCATTTAAATTACCCCAGAGATTATTCTTTAACATCTTTTCTTATTTATGCTTACAGGACCTCATGAGAACGTGGTTGGCTATTACTCTTCCTGGTTTGAAAATGAACATCTTTACATCCAAATGGAGCTCTGTGACCACAGCTTATCCAACAAAAAAGATTCTAAACTATTTTCGGAGGTAGAAGTTTTGGAAGCAATGTATCAGGTGTGGCTCTTATTTGAATCTTAAAGAGCTATTATTTTGTGGGATGTATTGAGTCTGACAGTCTAAGTATATGGGAAAAGGTAGAAGATATATATATATATATATATATATATTGCAAAACAATGATAATTTGTCTATACCAAAGAGATGATTTTGGACTATCTACATAACCAATGATCATATCGCCAAATATGAAATTTAACCTGCTAAATAATGTGATTTCCACCTGCTATTTCCTGTTACACATTAGGGGAAGCAACTGTAGACGAGTATACTCAGCACCTAATCTACCATCCTAATACTTGCAACATGATATATTTCGTAATGTTTTTAATGTGTTTCATGAAAATACAATATCCAAATCTAGTTCCATTCTTCTTGTTTCTACCAGAAGGGTGTTACTTCGATAACTTAGTTCTCATTCAAATGCATAATGTGGCCCAAAAATCCTGCTCCGAGTTGGTGCTTGTTTAATTTCACATGAGAAAAGAGGATCAGTCTATAAGTTGTCACCAAAAAAGGAATAAGGAAAAAATAAAAAGGAAAAAAGAAAAGAAAAGGAAAAAAATAGGATCAGTCTTAAATCTGGTGTAAGAGCTGATACATCGATCCTATGTGGGGTCTAAATAGCTCCTATTTAGTTGGTAGAGAAGCTGTTTGTCTCATGTATCCTAGGATTTGTTACTATCCTCTAGATTGAGACATAACTGGAACTGTATACATTGTTGAGAGACAGAAGAAATGTATAGCAAAATCTTTTGTGCTTTTGGTCCTTGTCTGAGTTGCTGAGTTGGTCTTCTTTGAAATGCTTTGAGTTCTGAAAGTGTCTGCTGACCTCATTTTACTTTGGACTTTCCCTTGCTTGTGTTTTGTTCTTGTGTATGTGTGTGTTTTATTTTAGGGATGGGAAGGCTGAGGGTAAATGTTTTTCAAATTGATGTCAAAATCTTTATTTTTTAGATGTTTTCTTATATGCAGGTAGCCAAGGCATTGCAATATATACATCAGAGAGGGGTAGCTCATTTGGATGTAAAGCCAGATAATATTTATGTGAAAAGTGGTGTGTATAAGCTTGGTGATTTTGGATGTGCAACTCTTCTTGATAAGAGCCAGCCGATTGAAGAGGGTGATGCACGTTATATGCCCCAAGAAATACTTAATGAGAACTATGATCATCTTGACAAAGTTGATGTATTCTCCTTGGGCGCTGCAATATATGAACTTATTAGAGGGTCTCCACTGCCAGAATCAGGGCCTCATTTTCTAAACCTCAGGGAGGGGAAATTGCCGCTTCTTCCGGGTCACTCCTTGCAATTTCAGAATCTGCTCAAGGTAATAAGTTGTTCCCTTTTACTATCTTAATAAATCTGTGGATAATATTTGCTTATATGCTTTCCTTTTCATATGACTTGATCATCTTTCATCATGTACAGCCAGCATGCTGTCTTGAAGGTATCAACAGTAATATGCACAATGTACCATATATTATCCAAGTATATTTCAAAATAATTAAGCACAATTAGTTAGATAATTTGTTTTATTGTCCATGACTAAGTACCGTAAAGCTAATCCATAATAATCTATAGAAGCAAATGCTGATTCTCTATGTTCAAATGTGAATGCTGTCAGGTAATGATGGACCCAGATCCAACACGCCGTCCTTCTTCAAAGGACCTTGTGGAGAATCCAATCTTTGAAAGATGTGAAAGAAATGCTAACAAGTAAATAGCCATGTAAATCACCTTTTTCTCGGATGTGTTGACAGGTACTTTTGCCAGAGAACCAGAATTCAAAGCTGCAGTTACTTGTGCAGCATCTCTGGTGTTGACCACTTCAGAAAACCATATATAGCTCATATTAAATGGAGATAAGGAGGGAAAAAAAACCATTCTTCCAAACGAGCTATATTCTCATGCACCAAATTTTCTCATTTTTATGGTGCCAATTTTGCCAAATATCGTACTATGCATCCAGAGAAAATGTTGTATCCTAATTGGACCAAAAACTGTGCCTTGTATGTCATAATGAAATTTGGCGCCATTTAAGCGGATTAGTTCAGTATCAATTTGCTTGCCTCGTTGATCAGATAAAAGTGACATGGCAACCACAAAAGTTTGTGTCCTAGATTTCTTCTTTTCTTCTTTTTGCCTCCGAAAAGTTTAAGTTTTTTTTTTGTACAATTCAATTAGGAAAGGGTTATGTTATTCGAGCTAAAGAGGACCTATCTGATTATCTTTCCTCATGGATTAAGGAAATCAGAAGCAACACCACAGTGTCTGTTCCATTGGTATTCATACATTCCAACGTGGGTTTGTAAAAAGTTTCCTATCTTAGTCATTTCTGAGCTAATGTGCCTCTAAAAATAGTCCTTTGCCGAATTTGTCGATGACTGATGCTTATACATTTTTCCCAATGGAGCTCCAGTTTGTATCTAAGAAAAAGCTACGGGCATTTGAAAGTTAATACTGTCAAATTGAAAATTCCAAGGTGATGTTCCTTTTATGAACTACCATGAAGTCAGTTAGAAAAACATAAATATAGAGGAAGATGCAAAAGAAAAAAAAACTAGATGATTAATTTAGGTTTCGCTCCTTAAACATGCTATTAATTGTAGTTTGCAAATATAACGGCTAAACGGTCTGTTATCTATCACTTTAAAATTGCAAATGTTTGCTTGTTGATGGACGGAGAAACTCTTGTTTTTTCCTTTCCGTTTTTGGCTTTAACGACTTCTGTCTGTTGGCGCCGTTCCAACAAAGCTCTATTTGATTTGACGAAGAAGTATAAAGCAGTAACATTAAAATAGCCGAATATGATTTGAAACTTAGAGCCTGTTTCGCTTAGCTGATTTAGAGTAGCTGATAAATATTAGGTGCTGAAAAACACTTTAAGTTCTGAAGCTGATTTAAAAATAAGTAGTTACGTGTTTGGATATTTTGGTCAAACCTAAAGTGCTTATAAGCTGAAATTTGATAAGTTGGGGGAGACCAACTTATGACTTTTGACTTATAATCACTCAACTTATAAGCACTTTTAATTTTACCAAACACGTAGATAAGTTAAAAAGTGCTTATAGCCAGTTTGACCAGCTTATAAGCTTAGCCAAACACCCTTTATTAGGTCAAGGTACACCAAAAAAACCACGTTGGATTTTGTCTCCTCTTATCTTCTAGTATTCGGAATATATTTCCTCCCTCATTTTGGTTTTGGCCTCGAAATCCAACTTTAGTGGCCTAACCTAATAATTGGGCTACTTTCAATTGGAACTGGAAGGATATTTTTCTTGCTGTTACATAATTAATGGCTAGTGGTTGTCATTTAGAATGATTAAATTTCAATATTTGGACATTTTCAATTCGCTTGTTGAATCACTACGACAATCGAAGAACTTCACATTCAAAATGTGTTTTATAATTTTTGGAAGGAGCTAGAGGATAATGCTCCAGCAACAACAAGAAAGCCACATGAATAATCGAACGTAAGTATGGTAGATGGCAAAGTGACAATAGAGCAACAAGATGTAAGAAAATAACATCCAAATTTTAGGGTAAAACATTTATATAAGATGAAGCTGAATGGTCGGTAAAAACTTACTCGTACCTATTGAATTCCAAAGTGTTCAGTTGCAACCTAATAGAGTACTATCGACTCAAGAAAGACCAAGGCCTCCATAACTAGATAGTATGCGAATCTTTTCTATTTAAGTGATTGAACCGACCCAGCTGTATTCCTTATGTATATAATAGAGAATTTTATTTGCACATGTGTAATATTCATTTTTCTGAAAGCAGAATATCAATGAAATTATAGATATTTCTCTCTACGATTTGCTTCCTAATCATATTCTTAGAGTTTGACTTTTAGAGTTACTTTTGGAAATGATCACAAGGATTTTCATTTCGCTTGTCAATATGATATCAGAGCTCGGAGTTTGATAGATCGATGTATGGCATCTTTCCAGTGTTACCGTTGTGGCTTGAATCATAGTTTTTTGATTTTTCGGCGATGATAACGTCGGAATTTTTTCACATATTTTCTTTTCTTCTCTTCACTCTGTTGAGAAGCCTGGTATTATTCTATTCCATTATGCTTCGTATATAAGTTGACTGATTGCTATTTTTTTCTTACATTTCAAAACCCTAACTTGAAAAAAAGATGAGTACTACTGGTACTTCTTCGAACGTGAGTAGTCCCCCTACAACTTCTGAATTTGCATCGTCAATTGTAGAGCTATGCCACCCACTTTATTTGTATCCATTAGATTCTCCTAGTACTATTATTATAGCCAGTACTTTCAATGAATTAGGATATGGAAACTGGTGTCGAGGTATGCTCATAGGCCTATTCTGTAAGAACAAGCTAGGTTTAATCAATGGGACGATTGCTAAGCCCATTGAGGATTTGCTTCTAAATGAGGATTGGTGTCGGTGTAACGATATGGTTACAACTTGGATTCTAAATAGTCTAAATTTAGAAATCAAAGAGTGCATGATGAATACTGAATCTGTCCAAAAATTATGGAAGGAGATCGAACAACGTTATGGAAAGCCAAATGAAAGTAAATTGTTTCAAATACGCAAGGAAATATCTTCAATTTCTCAGAGTTTATCCAATATAGCCTCCTATTTCAGTAATATCAAAAATCTTTGGGATGAATTGGCTTTATCCATCACCTATCCTCCTTATGTTTGTGGGTGTCAGGAAGGTTTTCAGAAACTAGAGGAAGATAAGAAAGTTCACCAATTTTTAATGTGGCTGAATAAGTCCTATTCTAATGTTAGAAGGAAAATTTTGATGATGAAGCCTCTCCCCGATACTCATAGTGTATATGCAATGCTTATTGAAGATGAAAGTCAGGATAAGGTCCAGACTTCTGTTCCATCTTTCAGTTCTGAGTCTGCCTCTTTTCCACAAATGCATAGAAGCCATATGGTAAATGTCTTCCTTCTACCATTTAGAAATCATATACTGAAAGAGTTAATTTTAAGACTACTTAGAACCCAATTCTAGTATTATCTACAAATATTGTAGGAAACTGAGGCATTCAATTGATCATTGTTACAAGTTACATGGGTACCCTACTGGTTTTGGGACAAAGTTCAAGCAATTTGCCGCTTATGCTCAAGTCTCTGATTCTCAAATGGCAGGGCATTTTGAGGGTTCACGCATATGATTCCAAGGTGATCCAGGCTGATATTGGAGGTAGTATTCTAACTAAGGAGAAGTATGAGCATCTCCTTTCTCTCATTCATCAGATAAAATGCGCCATCTGCCCCTCAAGAATTAGTTTCAAGGTCTACAAATTTTGTAGGTCTATTGAATTCTGCTGATTTTCATTATGATGAGTTTTTTGCTTGTAATGTATCTAGGATAGAGAGTAGTGTTTGGATTATAGACTCGGGTGCTACAAATTACATGAAATCACACGAATCACTCATTCAAAATATTAATGTTCATTTTTCCTTATTTGTAACCCTTCCTAATGGTTACAATGTTAAGGCAACCTGTATTGGCACACTTTTGCCCTCTTCTGATATATCTCTTTCAAATGTTCTGTTTATACCTTAGTTTCATCATAATTTGCTCTCTCTTTCTGATTGTTGCTTTATCTTAGTAGTTATGCCTTATTCCCTCCTTTTGCTTGCACATTGTTGCAAGAACTTTTATGAAGAATCCAGTGGTTCTTGGTAGGCTGCAGAAGGGGTTATAATTTCTTGAACTCACATAATCTTTCACCTATTGATTCTTCACTTGTAAGTACCATAACTGCCATCATTAATTATTCTAATAAGAGTAGTTTCCACTCTAGTTTTGCGAACTCCTTTAATGATGTGTCTGACAATATTTTACCTTCTGCCTTATCATTTGATTATGCATGTCATTTAAGTTAAGTCATATGCCCTTTTCTTAAATGAAATTAGTTCCTTTCTTATCTCATAAGCTACCTAAGAATTTTTTTTATGTGCCCAATATATCCCATGGCAAGGCAACAAATGCTACCTTTTCTTGAGAGCAACATTTAATATTCCACTCTGTTTCAACTAGTGCATGTTGATTTTTGGGGACCACACCATACCCGTACCTCTAAAAAATTTAAATACTTTATTAATTTTGTAGATGACAATACCAGGACAACCTGGACCCACCTTTATCCTTTAAGGCAAATGCTTTCACTATACTTAAATCTTTCATACATATGGTTCATATTAGGGGTGGGCATAATATCGGCCGAACCGAAAAAACTGGCCAAACCGCGAATTTTAGATTTGGTTTAATCGGTTATTCAGTGAGTAAATTTCAGCTTTTACGGTTTGGTATTTCAATTTTCGGTTAAACCGAAAAACTGAATGTTTGGGTATAAGTTGAGAAAAATAGGTTTGAACATATGGGTTCTTGAGAGTCAAAAGTAACGTTACCAATCTGAAGCCTACCCAATTTACCCAAACCCTAAGCCTAATTAGTTTAGAGACTAAGACTTACATTACTTCCCATTTCACTTCGTTAGAAATTAGAAATTAGGGTTCCTCCTCTATCACTTTGTGCGACTACTACAGGCAACTGACGCCCGACTGCTATGACGCATTCTTCCTCAGCTCGTCGCTCATCCTTCTTCCTCAGGTTAGTGGTTACCTCATTCTTTTAAGTTTTCTTTATTCTGAAATCTTTCAATGGAAAATCTATCTATATTCAGTTACATAAATGGTGTATCTCTTGGTTTGTATTTCCATTTTCTATATTAGAATGCATGCCAAAGAGATTAGTCACTGTTATAACTTTCTGATTTTCATATGGAAACTGGAAATGAAAAAGTTTTTCTTTGCAATTTTATTTAGCTATAACTGCTAGCCAAAGGCCGACCTAATCCGTAGTCTACATCGGATATAAAAATATTGAACCATTAATAACCAAAAAACTAAATCAGGAAAAATCGAACCGAACCTTGAAAAAATGCACCGAACGTATATACTTTGGCTTGATTTGATTATTAATATTACAAAACTGAAAATCAATAAATCGAACTGTACTTTCATATTAACTGACCGAATCGAACGACGCCCATCCCTAGTTCAGACTCAATGCCTAGTTAAAAATATTAGATCTGATAATGCCTTTTAGTTGGGCAGTGGTTCTACAACAATTTTATATTTTTCTTATTGAATATTACACCAACTTTTTTTTCACACACACCTCAACAAAATGGTGTAGTGGAGAAGAAACACAAACACTTATTAGAAATTGCCCGAGCTCTTCTGTTTCAATCCAAATTGCTAGTCAAATATTGGGGTAAATATATCTTAACTGCCACTTACTAGATAAATAGGTTCCCTTCCCCTTTGTTGAATAACAGATTCCCTTTTGAGCTCTTGCATGGCGTTTCTCCTTTTGTCAATCACTTGAAAACATTTGGATGCTTAATCTTTGCTGCTGTGCCAAAACCTTACAAAGATTAATTTAAATCTAGGAGTGTAATATCCCGACTAGTTTTTGGAGCTCTAGCGCATTGTTCGGCAGTTTGGGTCCACGATTAGCTTCACTTCAAGTATTATGACATGTACGCATGGTCAGAATTAAATTTCGAGAAGTTCGGGGTTGATTTGAAAGAAAATTCTTATTTCGAAAGCTTTAAGTTGGAAGAATTGACTAAAGTCGGATTTTTGAGTAAAAAACATCAGAATCGAGATTTAAAGATTCTAACAGGTTCATATGATAATTTCGAACTTGAGAGTATGTTCAAATCAAGTTTTGAATGACCCGAAAGCGTATGTCAAATCAGGACTTGGGCGTCTGTTCAAATTTCGGATGCACCTATTGTGGAAGTTCGTATTTTGGAAAAATTTCATGAATTTGGGGTGGAGATGTATTTTTATGTTATCAATATCCATTTGGGATTTCGTGTTTGGGAATAGTTTCGTATGTTGATTCTGGTACTGGGGGCACATCCAAAAGTAGATTTGGGGGTCCCTATGTCATTTTGGAGGCGTTTGGCGAAAGTTAGAAATTTAAAGATTTTTGAGAAGTTTGATCGGAGGTGAAATTTATGATATCGGGGTCAAATTCCAATTCTATAAGTTGGAGTAGGTCCGTAATATCAAATGTGACTTGTGTGCAAACTTTGAGGTCAATCCGACGTGACTTGATATGTTTCAGCATCAAATGTGAAAGTTGAAGTTCTAAAATTCATTAAGCTTGAATTGGGGTGCGATTCATGAGTTCGATGTTGTTTGATGTGATTTGAGTCCTTGAGTAAGTGCGTGTTATATTTTCCTGACTTGTTGGGGTGTTTGGTTTGGAGCCCCGAGGGCTCAGCTGAGTTTCGGACGTTCAGGAGGATGAGAAAAACTCCAGCTTTTTTGGTGTTTCTTGGCAGTAGTTGCAGGTCTCGCAAATGCAAGAAATTGTTCGCATTTGCGAACCTCAAATTTAAGAGAAGGCTTTGCAATTGTGATGGAGCCTCACGTGAGGCAGAGTTCGCATTTGCGATATTTTGGTCGCATTTGCGACCTCAGCAGAGTTCGCATTTGCGACTCATTGGTTGCATTTGCAACCTTGGCAGTGGAGGCCTATGTTCACATTTTAGATGGTTTTGTAGCATTTACGACCATCGTATTTGCTAACCAGGTGTCGCAAATGCGACATCTAAGGCCTGTGCATATCTTATTAATTTCGAGACTTGGACCATTTAGCTCATTTCCTTTTATCTCTTGGGCGATTTTTGGAGCTTTTGGAAGAGGGTTTTCAGCTAGCACTTTGATGTAGGTAATTTCTACACAACATGAGTTTAATAAATATATTATGGATAGATTAACATGTAAAAATTGGTGAAATCAAGGGTTTAGATGAAAACCTAGGTTTTGGATAAAAATGAGGTTTGACCACAAAAATAGTTATGGAATGTGGTAAAAATTTATATATTTGACTTCATAAGGTTATGGGTAACTACTTTTTTCGAACTTGTTTGGAATCCGAGCACGTGGTTCAGGGGGGGGGGGGTAAATTTTAGGAATCTTGCATTTAAGGTTGGGTAATCACCTTAATTGTTGGAATATGAGTTTTTGAGCGTATTGCTTTGTTTATACACCATTTGAATAGTTTTGAATTGTTCGGCACCGATTTGGGGGTTTGAGCTCATACTTGAGGCGAGGTAAGTCTCATTTCCAACATTGTAAGAAGGAATTAACCATATATGTGAACTCAATTAATACATGCTTTTATTTGTGGGTGCTACGTACTCACAAGGTGATGGGACTCCATGCGTAGTTACTATTATGCTTATGTTCGGGTAGTCTAGGACCCAATTCATGTGGTATTTGCGATGCTTGCATCCTACGTGTTAGTTAATTGTCTAATACATCTTGGAACTTGATTTTTTTTTAAAAGGGTAAACTCCGCCTACTTAAGTTGAGGGCAGGTCACTTGACTGCCAATGAGAATTTGATATTTCTGAAAACATTAACCCTTAACAAATTCTTGATTTGGTTGTTTGAAGGTGCTTATCTTTTGTGGAATGGGATGAACGCCTTGGCAGATTAAATAGATGCCTCTATGGTTCGTGTCGTTTGATCCTTCAGTTGTGCACAATTAAATATTATATTGGATTGGGCCATACGACTTTGACATGATTTGCGCACGACTTGATTGATTGTTTTGGCATTATTGATAATTTATGTGGGCTCATTGGCCGGAGATGTAAATTGTTAAAAGAGGAAAAAATATTTGGAAATTTCTATTAACAAAAAAATTGTTACCTGTTTCATGTTATTGAGTTTGTAGTCGCCTTGTAAAATCCATGATTTATCATACTTACTGGGTACGCGTTGTTTTCGTACTCATACTACACTTGCTGTTCATTTTATTGTACATGCACATGCATGTCTAGTGGCCTTGTGGGTGCAATGGCGTGGTTGATACAAGAACTTAGGTGAGCTACATTTTACGAGAGGATCCGCAGCCAGGGGAGTCTCCTTCAAAGTACTTGTGTTTTCTTTTCTGTTCAAATTTGTATTTCGAACATTTATCACATTGTATTTCTAATTCCTAGTAAATACTCATGCACTTGTGACACCGGATTCTAGGATGATTATGTGATATTTAGTATTGCAATTGGAAAATGTTATTATTATTCTTTAATGTTCATATTTTATAAGTCAAATTGACGTAAAATTTATAATTTCAAAAATATTAAATTGAGGATTTAATTAAATATTTAGTGTTAGCTTGCCTGACAGTGGTGTGCGGCGCCATCACGTCCTTTAGTAGATTTTGGTCCATGGCAATATGGTATTAAAGCACTAGGTTTGGTTAGGTCTCACGAGTCTTGAGCAAGTCTAGTAGAGTCTTGTGGATTGGTATAGAGACGTCTGTACTTATCTTCAAGAGGCTACATGACTGTTAGGAGCACTTTCCTTCTTGATTCCTCATCATGCAGTTTGATTCCTTTGAGGCTTATGCCTTTGTTTCTTTCCTAGTCAATATTATGTGACGTGAAACACTTATTATAAATCAGGAATTGAGGAATTATAATGGTACTATATATGTGGTTTAAGATATTGTCTTCACCTTGTGGAAGGCCGTTTTGTTGTTTCAGCTTAGTATCAGTATTACCTAAGGTTTTGAGATTTGGCATTGAATGGTATGATGATTCGTGCGTTACTATCGCATAGTATTGCTATAATGATATGATGCTTGTCTACGTGTTGAAGTAGTGAATGCCTTGGAGGGATGTTTACTCAATGCAAGATTTGGAGATTAGAATTTTATTTCCGACGGAGGAAAGACAATCGGATTATGAATGTTCAGGGTTGTGTTGATGAGGTAATGAGAACTTGGTATTTTTGGGTGCGGTAGAACTTCAATAAGTAATGCGGGGTCGTTTCCCTTGATCTAATGTGCTAAGTTTGCTAGTGTTATGGTTCCTTTCAATTCGCCTTTGGGGTAGAGTATTGGGTATGGTGCCGGGGAAGCGACTATCCGAGGTTGCGGTATGCAGTGGTTCAGGATCGAATTGGCGTTCCTAGTGTTGACGGCTCGAGAAAAAATATCTTTGGAACGGTTAAAGTTGGTAGCAACCTATTGGTCCAAGTGCTACAGAGATAGATTTTTGATTTAAGGCAACGATTGTGCAGCGAAGGATGAGGAATGACATGTGGGAAGCGTCATGCGGTGGTTAAATTTCTAGATGGCCAAGTGTAAGAAGAAGAAGTCAAGTAGTTGCTTAAAGCAGAGGTTTGACCAAAGTGGGAGAGTGACAGAGTAGCATATGGGTTTAGTGGTAGGATAACTACATGCCTTGAGAGACGTTTAGAGTGATTTGGAATTTATGGTGGACAATAACTAGGTCTACAGGCTTAATTGGGAATATTAGCTACTATGCAGAGGAAGATTGGATGTGACAGAAAGGCGTTTGCTTGACATGAAGAGGAATGCAACATGAATTTGGATTGAAATGCATTGGGGAACCTTAGTTGATGTCCATTAGGAGTGAACAGACTTTTACAATTGATGAATGAGCTGGGGCTCAGGATGGTCTACTAATTTTAAATATGTAAATATTGCTAGTGGTTCGGAGTGTTCATTAAAGGATAATATAAGGATTTGAGGAATTGGGCGGATTGATTTTGCAGGATAATGTCGATGAAAAAAGAATCTTGGTGGGTTCCAGGTTTATGCAATAGTAGCTTCAAGCTAAGTGGGAGAGTCCCACTGCCTACGATTGGATTGTATGGTTATCTACTTGTGAGGATTTTTGTTATCAACATACTGATGGGTTATTACGACTAAGGAAATAGAACATTAATGTTAATTTGACCAAGCAATTTGAGGAATGTGTGCTATAGTTGGCCTTATCTATTCACGTCCAGGTTTTGGGAACACTCAAGATTTATGCTTCGTGTAGGGGTGATTTACAAGAAAGGTGATTCAGCCGGACATTTCTTTGAGAAGGGTGTTCATGTGCTGGCATAGCCTTGGAGTTTAATCATATTTGGGAACAAGTTAGAGTGGGTGACTCTCAACAACGGCCCTAGTGGATTTAAAAGTTAAGGTTTGGTACCTAAGGATTTTAAGTCCATAGTATGGTTGAGTATCGAGCTTTTGGAGTGGATTATGAAAGGGGATTGGAGTGTTCTGTGTTATATTTGGTCTACGGAATAACGTGATACGAATGGGAGAAAATTACTTGGGAATCATAGAGGAATTATCAGAATGGATGTACCAGTTGAAGGTCAGAATATGCGCACAAGGAGGGTATAAAATGGTTGGTGGGATGTGGGACAACATGGTCTCGTAAAATGAACTTACTCGGGATGAGAGAGGATTTAGTTTCATAATGTAATGACTGGAGTTATTATTATTTCTAAGGCAAGTTAAGAATAAATTGGGAAAAGACGGATCAACTAGCAATGGTTGAATTAGCATGACGGTGGCAATAATCAGTTCCTTTAGAGCGTTGAATTATGCATGTGATTTGTGACGAAAATGTGTGAGGTTTGATGATCGTCATAATTGATTGTATTCATATGATTATTATGGCATGTTATGGTTTGGACCACTACTTGAGGATTGTATTTTCTACAATTATGGAAATTATGTCACGTTTTGCAATGATTCTCCTAAAATGAGAAGTGAAAGGTTTCCATACGATGAAGTGTTTAATCTATTAGTGGTTGAGGAGTTATGATGAAATTCTGGTACTCTCACGTATTGGCATGATTAGGTGCAGTGAATAGCATAAAATTTGAAAGTTAAGGATAAAGTTGCGGTTTAGTGTTGACAGAAATGTCATGAGATTGGATGAGCAAGCAAGGATTCTCATGGTTAGAGTAAGCTGGTATCATCTTTAGCGAGACCTAAGATCGGTGCCCTATGTAAGAGGCTTTGTGTACTAATTACGGATTCTTGATTTTCCTTACAGCATCAGTGTGGCCGGTGAGATGGATGTGCGGACTTGTTACCTGGTGCAGAAGGTCGTGGGAGCATGTCCAATGGGAAGATTGTATAAGCATGACATGTTGTCACTTGATTGATCAAAGTTTGGAACCAAGTATGGAGATTGGGGTACTATCGTTCATGTGAGAAGTTATGCTTGAAGGGAAATCGGTTCATTTGGTTATAGACTGTGGAAGTTTGTTTCAGATTGATGGTTGTTCTTGTGTGTCATGGGAAGAAGGGGTGTTTTGGATCCTTGAAAAGTTACCAGTCTAGTGCGGTGCGATCAGAATCGGCTTGAGGTCTTGTATGGATCTAAATATGAACGTGGGCTCTATATCAGGCGGATGTATTCATTTCAGCATAGTGCTCCTTATGGAGGGGTATTCAGACGTTGGATATTATTTCATCATCGGTTATTTCATCTAATGCTATATTGTTCCGTGTGAGTTATGAAACAACTTGATAAATTTCATGTGTGTTGATGTTCCACGTAGAGATGGTGTTATGTGAGCAATATGGCTCCAGAGATTTAGATCTTATATCACACCTTAGTTGTGCTTGAGTTTTGTTGCGTATGAAACTATTTGTCTCCCCAGGGATGGTATTATGCACTTAGCGTGCATGTGGCCGATATTCGATATTTCGTAGTCATGAGCATTTTAGATCGGATAAGTTTTGCTTATACGGGTATATTGTTTGGATTGAGTTACACGCCCCAACGGTGTGATATTGAGTACAATGCCCTATATCTATTCTTGTGTGTTTTGTTTCTCATTTTTTTAAGAAGGTTCATAACACCTTTTTAGTTGTCTAATTAGTTGTATGGGTCGGGTAGTCTTTTCTAGAGTTTTTTTTCTTTATTTATCACTGGTAGCTTGTTGGAACATTGTGGCTTTTGAGACTCTTGGTCGTGTATAGGGCGGCTTATTACTTGAACAACTTATACTAGGTGAAACGAATTATTGGACCTGGGATAAGTTCGATAGGATATATATAAGGCACACTAAAGAGTGATTATCGATATTCAGTTCAAAATAGGGTAAAAGTTATGGTCAGGAGAATATACCCAATGATTTGTTGACTTAGCAGTTGGTTATGAGTTTCTACACATCTCTTCCATCATGGTAGTATTGTAAGAGTTGGAACAAGACTTATATGAGCCATGAGGTATGTTGTGAGCATCAGATTTATGAAATTTTGGCTGTCATCATCCGAGGATGTTATTATGATCATGTAAGTTATGCAGTGCATGGTGTGGATTCAACAAAGGTATGAAATCGCATATTAGTTCATCGTGTAGAGATTGATACGGTGTTCGTATGGTGGAAACATGTCTGGTAGAGAATTCTTGATGCTGGAATTGGGTTCTAAGGCTTATTTGACTAAGAAATAGGGAGAATCTTCAGACTGGCTCAAGCTAGTGTGCTCGACTGAGTTGTGGTGGCACGGGTAGGTGCACGAGGTGTTAAGTAGTGATTTTGGACAACCCAGAGCAGTTCTTAGCTCGTACGAAGACGAACATATGTTTAAGTGGGAGAGAATATAACGACCCGATCGATCATTTTGAGCTCTAGCACATCGTGCCATGAGCAGCGACACTACAGATATTATGACTTGTACACGTGGTCGAAATTGAATTTCGGGAAGTTTGGGGTTGATTGGAAAGAAAATTCTCATTTCGAAAGCTTTAAGTTGGAAGAATTGACTAAGGTTGGATTTTGAGTAAAAGACCTCAGAATCGGGATTTGAAGGTTCCAACAGGTTCGCATGATAGTTTCAGACTTGGGTGTATCTTCGGATCATGTTTTTGATGACCTGGGAGTACTTCAGTGCTTATGGCAGAAGTTTGCATTGTGAAAAAATTACATGTATTTGGGGTGGAGATGTATTTTTATGTTATCGATGTATTCCTAGTTTGGGAATAGCTCCATATGGTGATTCTGGTATTAGGGATACATCCGGAAGAGGATTTAGGGAGGCAGGGTCTCTTGGTCATTTTGGAGTCGTTTGGCGAAAGCTAAAAATTTGAAGGTTTTTGAGAAGTTTGATGAGAAGTGGACTTTTTGATATAGGGTTGGATTCATTTATGGAAGTTAGAATAGGTTCGTAATATCGTGTGTTACTTGCGTGCAAAATGTGAGGTCAATTAGACGTGATTTAATAGGTTTCAACATTGAATGTGGAAGTTGACGTTCTAAAATTTATTATGCTTGAATTGGGGTGTGATTCATGAATTCAAAGTTTTCTGATGTGATTTGAGGCCTCGAGCAAGTTCATGTTATATTTTTAGACTTGTGGGGGTGTTTGGTCTGGAGCCTCGAGGGCTCGGGTGAGTTTTGGATGTTCGGGAGAATGAGAAAAACTCCATTTTTTCTAGTGTTTCTTGGTAGCAATTCCAGGTCTTGCAAATGTGAGAATTTGTTCGCATTTGCGAACCTCGCATTTGCAAGAA
This sequence comes from Nicotiana noctiflora, assembly GCA_032618575.1. NCBI lineage: Eukaryota > Viridiplantae > Streptophyta > Magnoliopsida > Solanales > Solanaceae > Nicotiana > Nicotiana noctiflora. The sequence goes on from JASVEL010013149.1 coordinate 96,591, forward strand.
GGGCTTTGCAATTGCGATAGAGCCTGACCTAAGGCAGAGTTCGCATTTGCAATGTTTTGGTCGTATTTGCGACCTCAGCAGAGTCCGCATTTGTGACTCATTGGTCGCATTTGCGACTTTGGCAATGGAGGCCCATGTTCGCATTTGCGACCGTCACATTTATGAACCACGTGTCACAAATGCGACATCTAAGGCCTATTCACAACTTATTAATTTTGAGACTCAGACCATTTAGCTCATTTCTTTTCATCTCTTGGGCAGTTTTTGGATCTTTTAGAAGAGCTTTTTCACCTAGAACTTCGAGAAGTTGATTTTAGAGAAGGCCCATAGTTCCAGGTACTCTATTCATCCAGGCACTGTAAAAATGTATCAAGATTTACGACAGCATTATTGGTGGCGTAGAATGAAGAAAGATATCATAGCATATGCGGCTCGATGTTTGAATTATCAGCAGGTTAAATACGAGCATTGGAGGACAGGTGGTGTATTTCAGAGGATTGAGCTTCTCGAGTGGAAGTAGGAGCAGATTACTATGGATTTTTTTACTCGACCTCCACTGACTTAGAAGAATTTCAATGCTTTATGGGTTATTGTTGATAGGCTGACCAAGTGAGCACATTTCATTCCTTTGGCAGTCTCCTATTCATATGAGAGATTATCTGAGATTTATATCTGGGAGATTATTCACCTTCATGGTGTGCTCATATCTATCATTTCGGACCGGGGTACACAATTAACCTTGTGCTTCTGGGGTGCATTTCAGCTAAAGTTAGTCACACGGGTCGAGTTGAGCATATCATTCCATCCCCAGACGAACGTCCAGTCCGAGCAGTCTATTTATATTTTGGAGGATATGCTCCAGGCTTGTGTTATTGATTTTGGAGGTATAGGGGATCAGTTCTTGCCTTTAGCGGAGTTTGCCTACAACAACAACTACCAGTCGAGCATCCATATGGCTCCTTATAAGGCTTTATATGGTAAGCGGTGTCGGTTTCTGATTAGGTGGCTTGAGCCAAGAGAGGCTCAATTGATAGGTACGAATTTTGTTCACGAGGCCTTGGATAAGGTCAAGATCATTCAGGAAAGGCTTCGTTCGGGTCAGTCGCGGAAAAAGAGTTATTCAGATCATAAGGCTCGAGATGTATCTTTCATGGTTGGTGAGCGGGTATTGCTTCGAGTGTCGCCTATGAAGGGCGTGATGAGATTTGAGAAGAAGGGAAAGGTTAGCCCTAGGTACATTGGTCCATTTGAGATTCTCTATCATGTGGGAGACGTGGCTTATAGACTTGCCTTGCCGCCTATCTTGTCAGATGTGAATCCATTTTTTCATGTGTCCATGCTTCGAAGGTATCACGACCATCCTACCTATGTGTTAGACTTCAGCACTGTCCAGTTGGACAAGGACTTGTCCTATGAGGAGGAGCCGGTAGCTATTCTAGACTGGTAGGTCCGTCAGCTAAGATCCAAGAGTTTTCCTTCTGTTCGTATTCAGTGGATAGGTCCACCTTCTAAGACATCGACCTAGGAGTCCGAGTCTAATATGCGGAGCCGTTATCCCCATCTTTTCCCCGACTCAGGTACTTCTTTCTTTTGTGCGTTCGAGGATGAATGATTATTTTAGAGGTGGAGAATGTGATGACCCAAAGGGTCATCACCTATTTTCTTATTCGTTTCATGCTTCCGAGGCCTCGAAAACCTCATTTAAGGTTGCCTCGATTTGCATGCGCAATCCGGGCGCGTAGCTGGAAAGCTTAAATATGAATTCTATGTGAAAAACACTAAAATTTGATATTAATATGAATATATTTGACTTTGGTCAATATTTTGGGTAAACGGACTCGGACCCATGATTTGACGGTCTAGAGGGTCCATAGAAAAATATGGGACTCGGGCATATGCCCGGAGTCAAATTTCGAGGTCTAGAGCCCGGGAAATGAATTTTTTGGTGAAATTATTTTTATTAAATTATTAAGGAAATTGAAAATGAAATTTGATTAAAAAATATGGTATCAGGCTCGTATTTTGATTCCGATACCCGATACAAGTCTTATATATGGTTTAAGCGCTTTCTGTAAAGTTTGGTTGAAATCGAACGTTGTTAGACATGTTTCGGACTTAAAACTCTATTTTTTTTAAGTTTATGAAGTTTGAAGAAAAACTTGTGATTTTGAGGTTGATTCGTTGTTTTTGATGTTATTTTGGTGATTTGATCGCATGAGTAAGTCCGTAGGATGATATTGAGGTTGTGTGCATACTTGGTTTAGAGTTCCGAGGGCTCGGGTGAGTTTTGGATAGGCCACACATTGCATTTTTGAACTTGTGAAAAATCTGGTATTTTGGCTTCTGGGATTTTCGCAAATGCGAAGAGGAGAATCGCAATTGCAAGCTCACAAATGCGAGCTTTGAGTCGTAATTGCGAAGTCTGGGGACTGGGCATAGGATCGCAAATGCGATTCATTTACTCGCAAATGCGAACATGGGAATTCCGGGCACTGATCGCAAATGCGATCATGGTGCTCACAAATGCGAAAGGTGTTTGATCGCAAATGCAATAATCTTTTCGCAAATGCGAAGTCCGGCATTGTGCATAGTGTTCGCAAATGAGAGCTTGAATTTGCAATCCCCAAGTTCACAATTGCGATCCCCAGTTCGCAATTCCCATATTCGAGGCCCAACAAATTTTATACTTAGTCGAATTTTCCTCACTTTTTACCATTCTTTCAAAACACAAACACTATAGGCGATTTTTCAAGAACAAGCTTTATCCCAAATCATTTGTTAGTCAACTTTTACTTGAATCTTTCAATATTTTACATCATTTAACATGTTTTCCACTTAAAATCAAGGATTTTCATGGATAAAATTGGAGTTTTTTTGGTAGAACCTAGATTTTCTAAAAATTTGGGATTTGGACCTCGATTTGAAGTCTGATTTCAAAATAAATTACACATTTGAGTTGAGTAATTTATTCTATTCTCATACTTACACCTAAATATAATTAATGTGGTTTTTGTATATTTTTATCAATTTATTTGATTATTTTAAAGCTAAACTGCATGTAATTGCAATTATAGCCTATTTTTATGATTAATAGCATTTTATAATTATAAAGCTAGTCCCAGTATTTTTAAATAGATATTTATATAGTATTTATTTGCTCAGTATTTTTAATTTACTTTTTAACATTATTACTATTCTTATAAAATAAAAAAGTGAAAAATTGGCTATTTACAAAAAGTTGTCGTTGTCGTTGTTGTGTTTTTGGTTGAATTGTGGTGATTTGGTGGTTGTTAGAGTTGAATTAGGGATATTGGTATGCTGTTTTGATTTGGCAGGTGATTTAGCTACTAAAACATGCATTTTTTGCCAAAATTAAACCTAGAAAATCGACCAACCTTGGTCGGTTACAAATAAAAAAAATTTAAATTGTAATTTTTTGACCAATGTTGGTCAGTTAATGTACAATAAATTTCAAGAATTCAATATTACTGACCAACTTTGGTCGATTTTTTTCCTACCCAGCCCAGTTTACTACCAAACTTGGTAGTTTTTTTAAATTTTAAGAAAAAAATATTTTTCAATATTGACTAGCTTTGGTCAACATTAAAAATAAATAAATTTAATACACCAACAAGCTTGGTTGGTTAAATTAAATTAATAAAATAATATTCCAACCAAATTTGGTCAGTAATCTTATTAAGTTGTCACGCGAGGTCCTCGTTCCGAAATTAGCGCAACCTCTCCTTCCTGATATCCAAAGGAGGATAGAGCTTCAACAACGATTGTCACTGATGGTCGTTTAGAGCATACCGACCAAGGTTGGTTGGTAATTCCGACCAACTTTGGTCGGTATGCCTTTCCGACCTTCAAAATACCGTCCACATGTAAATGTCGCGTTTTGGACGGCTATAGGCCTTTACCGATAGAAGTTGGTCTTTTTTACCGGATTTTGTTTGCTCGAAAGATGTTAAGTATCTTAGAACTAATCAATCAGTACAAATGATGGGATAATCGGAATGAGTGATAATATAAATCGAAGATCGATCGTCGGACCAATGTGAATAAATGATTAGTATATGTAGATGGTAAAAATAAAATGTAGAAGATAAAACAAATGAGCAGTAGTAATGTCAGTAATAGAGATAGAAGAACAATGTAAAGGTAGAGAGAGAGAGAGATATCTTATTATCCAAAATCAGATCCCCTTACAAATGGGGGAGGCCCTCCCTTATATAGCGAGAGGGTCCTCTCGCCCAACTATTACATTGACGCCCTGATATTATGAGCGTAATTGAAGTATAGGCCGGGGGACTGGGGACGCCCTCCTTGGTGGATCCGCCAATTTGATGTCTTATAGGCGGGGCCGCGTCCTTCTTGTCACGCGACCGTAAACAAGGATGTCCGCGGATGCTGCCGTCCTCATTAGGGGGCGGCCTCCTTATTTGTTTCATCGGGGCTGGCCATGTATACGCGTGGTCGTGTCGTATCACTTGTCTGATTTACCCTCATACAGATAGTCCCTCCACCTATTGGAGATATGTCCGGGGCGTTTCTTCGATGGGCGGATAGATTCAACCCATGTTGGGTCTTGTGCGGGCGTGCATACGTGGCATGTTCTCACGAACCATCGTCTACAGGTGGTGTGCGCCATTATTACTGCGGTTCTCGATGCTTAATTATAATGGGCGATTTGACGTTTCAGTTTCCCGCCTCTTTTCCGGTACGAAACTCTTCGAATTTCGTGCGATAATTTATTATAAATAGGAGGTAGTTTCAATATCATCCTTTCTTTTAGTTCATCAGAGATCTTTTGCCTCTTTCTTCCTAATTTCTACACTTATGGCAACTTGCATTCCCTCCCTGGTTCCTTACGATTCCCAGTTAGGGACCTTAACATAAAAATGACCAAAGGTAGCCGCCGTAAAGAACCGGAGCGGGCAGAGGCTGGCTCTGGGGCTCCCCAGCAATCTGGGGATAAAAATAAGAATAAAAAAAGGAACTCGTTCCTCTGAAAGAAAGTAACCTTCTTCCTCGCGATTTGTATGCGAGAAAAGACTTCACTCACCCGGCGAATACTGATACGTGAGAGAGGTCTGTTATTACGGAGAGACAACTGAACAGTCTCCGGGCGGCCTGCCGCGTGCCGGAGACGGTGGAGATGAGGGTGGCCGGAGATGACATGGTGTACGTTCATCGACCGGGATTCTGTGCCATCCACGAATATCCGTTTATCATGGGATGCGAGCTCCCTATATATCCTCTGGCGGAGGCATTGTGCCGACTTTTCAACATCTTTCCGGTCCAGTTGACTCCGTACACATGAAGATCTGCCGGATCTTAACAACGTATGCGGCCAGAGCCGGGGTGGACGTCTCCGTTCATCACCTGCTGCAGTTGTTTAGTCCCCGCTACATGCGGGGCAAGATGCTACAGCTAAAAAATCGAGTATCAAAGGGCTTGCTCGTGGAGGAGGACGATAAGCCCAATCGTCAATTTTGGACGAAGTACTTTTATATCCGCACTTCCGATTTAGTGGCGGACGCAGCTGGATTTCCGGAGATATGGAACCCCAACTATAATTACCTATCCGTCCCTTCCAGGTTTTGATTCGTTGCATCGTTGTCATATTACTTCTCAGGCGTTAACATGTTTTTTGCTTTTTCTTGTGTAGTGGTGGAGCGTACACCCCAACAAGTTCTCGGTATTAGGGCGTGGGTGAATCGGTTGATCCCCTTTGCCGAGGAATGCAGAACGTAGGTTGCGTTTGGTCTGAGGTACGGCCCTTACTTGCCATATATGTGGTTCCTTCCTTTTTCTTTTTCTTTGGCCGTAGCCGTAGCTAACATATGTGTACTCTCTTTTGCTGCAGCTCGGAACGTGACACGGAGGCGGAGACGCCATGTCGTCGGTCCCGCTTCTTCAGAAACGGAGCTTGTGGCCTCTGTTAGGCAGGGCCTTCCTGAGGCTGATCAGGCCGAGGAGAGTCCGGCGGACGACGTCGGGTTGGATGGCGAAACGGTCGAGGTTGCTGACCCGGACTATGAGCGGGCTGTTAGGGAGTCCCTGTTGTTGGCCGCTCCCGGTCCTTCTAGTTCCGTACCTGCGCCGTCTACTGACCCGGCACCTGGAGCGGACACAGAGTTCCCGCCCCTTCTGCCGAGGAGGGCGCTCCTGCACAAGACGAGCTGGCAGAGCGCAAGATGCGTTGGCTACTTACTGGGAAAGGGGTGGTTGTAGACCCTGGGCGGAAGAGAACTGAGGCCCGTCGCCCGGATTCGAGGCCAATTCTTTTGGGCGACGCCATTCGTCCGGGGAGGGCCGTAGTTGTGATTGCTCATACGGGGGACGCTGATGCCCCATCTACCGATAGTGAGGGCGTCCCTGCTGTTGCTGTTGAGCAGGCAGAAGTGCCGCTACAGGGCGAAGCCGAGGTGGATGCGCTGGAGGCGGTCGCGGAACAGGGTCAGTTGCGTCGGCTTCTGATACTGATGGGCTATAACCTGTTGGAGGAAAGTAGGCAGGCCGTGAAGGACTTTTCTTTACTATACGGCGATGCCGAGACTGAGTCGCTGAAGTCAGTGAGCGAGAGCGTCCTGTCCTGTCGCATTGCTGGTGCCGCCTTGCAGGTATGGTTCGAAGTGTACTTTTCCCCTCCCTTTTTTTTGTTTTCTTATGTTTCGAGGCTTTTATTTCGCCCTCTTTTTTTTTTGCAGACTCTCATCCTGGAGGTGGAGCGGAGCCGGAGGGATCAGAATAAGTTGGCTACCCTCTGAAAGGTGTCAGAGAAGTAAAAGGAGGCCCGTGAGAAGCATAAGACGCTTTCGGACGCCCCTGAGTTCCGCCTCCTCCGAGAGTCCATTAAGTCGCTGAAGGAGCAGCTGCGCAAACAAACGAAGCAAATTGAGAAGGCGGACGCCGATCTACTGGCCGCTGTGGCTCGGAATGTTGAGCTAGAGATTCTCCTCCAACAGCGGGGGGAGGAAGTAGATATGGGCCGTGTGGCCGTAATGGAGGCGACCGAGCTTCGTGCTAAGGTCGACACTTTGTCGGCCGAGCTTCAGGCGGCCTTGGTCCAGACGGTAGTCGTCCCAGTTGGGGATGCCCCTCGCGAGGCTCAGGACATGCTGGTGTACGCCGAGGCGAGGCAGACAGTATTCGAGGAGCTTCACGCCGCCGGCACGGCTAGCGAGGCGGAGGTCGATGAGCAACGTCGGCTGGTTAGGGTGGCTCGTGAGGCCTGCAGCTATGACCCTGACTCTCCGGCCCAGACGGGAGGCTCCTTTACTGATGTGGTCCAGCTGGGCACCGGGTCCTGGATTGAGAGGATATGGCAGGATGATGGCGAGGACGGTGCCAATGGGGCTGCAGGAGGCGGTGGCGACCTTAATAGGTGAATAGGTTTTATTTTGTAGTTTGTAACTTTTGTATTTTCTTGTAAATGTGTGATATATTAATAAAAGTCTCTTTTTGATTGATTGTGGCCATCTTTTTTCTTTCCTTTTTTTTTGCATTGTCGGGATCGGCCTTAGCCTTTGATTCGTATGGCGGGGGCGGGCCTTCCGCCTGAATTCTTTTTGGATGAGGTGCGCCCATATTTTGGCTTCTAGGGCATTTAGCCTAAGTCCAAATTGGGGCGAGGCCGGGCTTGTGCATTTTACGCGGCCGTCCTTTCGGTCCTTCATTTAGAGAGGCCATGTCGATACCTCTCAAGCGCCGACGCCTTAAGCTTTCGATTTTCCTGGAGGAGGCCGCAGCCTTCCTTTTTGAATGTTCTAGGCCTTGGCCACTTTGCTTCATATGGAGGGGTCGTGGCCTTCTCCTTCAGATGTCCTTAGGCCTTAGCCTTTTATTTCATCTGGAGAGGGCCGTAGCCTTCTCCTTTGGATGTTTTTGGGCCTTAGCCGATTATTTTGTCTGGAGAGGGCCGTAGCCTTTTCCTTTGGACGCTTTTGGGCCTTAGCCGATTATTTCATTTGGAGAGGGCCGTAGACTTCGCCTTTGGACGTTTTTGGGCCTTAGCCGATTATTTCGTCTGGAGATGGCCGTAGCCTTCTCCTTTGGACGCTTTTGGGCCTTAGATGATTATTTCGTCTGGAGAGGGCCGTAGCCTTCTCCTATGGACGTTTTTGGGCCTTAGCCGATTATTTCGTCTGGAGAGGGCCGTAGCCTTCTCCTTTGGAAGCTTTTGGGCCTTAGCCGATTATTTCGTCTGGAGAGGGCCGTAGCCTTCTCCTTTGGACGCTTTTGGGCCTTAGCCGATTATTTCATCTGGAGAGGGCCGTAGCCTTCTCCTTTGGATGCTTTTGGGCCTTAGCCAATTATTTCATCTGGAGAGGGCCGTAGCCTTTTGTGCAATCATGGATGTAGCCTTTCGTACACTCATGGCCGTAGCCTTTCACTTATTGGAGATGGCCGTAGCCCTTCCTTTGTTGGAGATGGCCGTAGCCTTTCATACAATCATGGCCGTAGCCCTTCCTTTATTGGAGATGGCCGTAGCCTTTCATACAATCATGGGCGTAGACCTTCATTTATTGGAGATGGCCGTAGCCTTATATACAATCATGGCCGTAGCCCTTCATTTATTGGAGATGGCCGTGGCCTTTACAACATGGCCATAGCCCTAGTCCCTGTGATGTGCTATTCGTGCCGACTGGTGCGCTTAGCGCATCATACAAGCAATTACGGACATCTCCCTCGCCGCCTCATTAAAAACCTCTCCAGGAAAACCCAATTGGGACAAAACCCGAAGGAGTGCAAAAGAGTACCACTCGGGGGGTGTCTCTTTAGAAGTGGAAGCGCTTGAGGTGTGAGATATTCCAGTTGTTCTGGAGTATCTTTTCATCCATGGTCTCAAGTTTGAAAGCACCTTTGTCCGCTGCTGCGATGATTTTGTAGGGTCCGTCCCAATTGGTTCCCAGTTTTCCTTCGTTGGGATCCTTTGATGCTAGTGTCTTGGCTTTTAGTACATAATCGCCCGCCTTGAGCGGGCGGATTTTCGTCCTCTGGTTATAGTACCTCTCGATCTGCTGTTTTTGCGCCACCAGCCTGATGTGGGCCATATATCCCCTTTCTTTGGTCTCGTCCAGGTCTTGTAGTCGGCTTGTATCGTTCTCATCTCCGCTCATCTGCGAATATCTGAGACTTGGTTCACCGACTTCGACTGGTATGACAGCGTTGGTCCCATAGACCAATGAGTAGGGGGTTTCTCCCGTGGAGGACTTTGGAGTGGTTCTGTGTGCCCACAGTACTTCCGGTAGCAGCTCGGGCCACAGTCCCTTGGCGTCCTCCAATTTCTTCTTCAGAATGTTTAATATAGTTTTGTTGGACGATACTGCTTGGTCGTTGGCGGATGGATAATATGGCGTTGAGGGTATCCTTTTGATGTGCCATTGGTCTAAAAAGTCCGTTGTCTTTTATCCTATGAACTGTCGTCCGTTATCGCATGTTATTTCCTTAGGAATGCCGAAGCGACAGATGATGTTCTTCCAGATGAAGGCTATGACTTCTTGTTCGAGGATTTGGGTGTAGGCGCCTGCTTCCACCCACTTAGAAAAATAGTCAGTTAAAACTAACAAAAAACGTACCTTTCCTCGTCCGGGCGGCAGCGGTCCGACTATATCCATTTCCCATTTAATGAATGGCCAAGGGGAAGTGACTGAGTGGAGAGGTTCTCCCGGCTGGTGTATCATGGGGGCGGACTTTTGGCACTTCTCGCATTGCCGGACGTAGTACGCTGTATTTTTTTTCATTGTGGGACAGTAATAACTGGCCCGTATTAGGCATCGCACGAGTGCCCTGTTTCCTATATGGGCGCCACAATGACCCTCATGGACTTCTTCTAGTACCAGAGTCGTCTGGTTGGGCCCCAGGCATTTGGCCAGAGGTCCCCCAAAGGTTCGTTTGTAGAGGTCGCCGTTCATCAAGCAATATCTGGCGGCTTGCGTGCGAAGCTTTCTAGCTTCTTTTTTATCATACGGTAGTTGTCCTTCCTGCAAGTATGAAAGGAACTGGTTTCGCCAGTCCCACATTAGGTGTAGAGAGAATACCTCGATGCGATCGATGGCGGAATGCATGAGGGTGACGGTGCTTTCTTTGCTTAGATTCGTGGCTGCTGCAGCCAGTTTGGTCAATCCGTCGGCTTCGGCATTATGCACCCTGCGTACTTGCTCGAAGCGACATTCGTCGAATCGGGCCATCAGTCTACAGACTTCGGCCTGATATTTCTGCAACCTCTGCTCCTTGATCTGGTAGGCTTCGGCGACTTGATTTATCACAAGTTGTGAGTCGCAATGTAAGACCAGTCGGCGGGCTCCGTAACTGGCGGCTAGTTTCAAACCTGCAATAACGGCTTCGTACTCTGCTTCGTTGTTAGTCATCTCGGGGCATCATATGGACTGGCGAATAACCTCGCCCATGGGGACCTCGAGGACGAGTCCCAGTCTCGATCACAAGGCGTTCGCGGCCCCGTCGGTGTGGAGTATCCAGGGGTTCAAGATCGAGGCCGTTTGCAAGGCCTCCTTCTCGGCCTCAGGCGAGAGGTCGACGCTGAAGTCGGCTATGAAGTCGGTGAGGACTTGCGATTTTATGGCGGTTCTAGGGACATAAGTGATGTCGTGCTCGCTGAGCTCTATGGCCCATCTAGCGAGACGGCCCGACAGTTCGGGCTTATGCAGGATGCTTCTTAGGGGGAAGGTGGTCATTACTCGGATGGGGTGGCATTGGAAGTAAGGTCTCAGCTTTCGGGAAGCCGTGACCAAAGCCAGCGCCAGCTTCTCAAGGTGCGGATACCGGGTTTCGGCGTCCACTAGTGTTTTGCTGATGTAATAGATGGGCGATTGCGTACCTTTTTGCTCGCGGACGAGCACTGCGCTGACTGCCACCTCAGAGACGGCCAGATATATAAGTAGTGGCTTGTTTGGTTCCGCCTTTTCCACCAGCAGCGGGGATGTTAGGTACGCTTTCAGTTCTTGGAGGGCCTTGACGCATTCATCGTTCCAGTGGAAACCGTTATCCTTCCTCAGCACATTGAAGAACTTGTGGCATCTGTCCGACGACCGGGAGATGAAGCGGGAGAGGGCGGCTATTCGGCCTGTCAACTTCTGAACCTGTTTTTTGCTGGTGAGCGCTTCTGGTATTGAGGCGATCGCCTTGATTTGGTCTGGGTTGACCTCGATCCCCCTTTGCGATACGAGGAAACCGAGGAACTTCCTAGATTCTACACCAAAAGCGCATTTTTCGGGGTTCAACTTCATCCCGTAGCTGTTTAGGATCTCGAAGGCCTCTCGCAGGTGAACGATTTGGTCCTCCTTTCTTGCTGATTTAACCAGCATGTCGTCGATGTAGACCTCCATAATCTTTCCATAGTAACTTCAAGAAAAGCTACGTGATCTTGTAGTGATAGGAAACTAGGCATTAGTTTAGCTTGAATACGAGTAGTACTTTGGAAGAAGGATACGAGTAATATTAACCCCACAATCAATAAACTAGATAAAGTAATTAGACAATTTAAGTGTAAAACTCAACGGGATAGTTAATTTTAGAATATCGTCCCTCATTAAATTCGTCTCTAATATTCACCAACTTATTTTCTTTAATCTCTTAATTTGTTACTCTAGATTAGCTTTAGCTAAATTTACATACTTTAGGATTCGCCTGAATAGATTGATATATTGTTTGGGTTTAATTTAGTAGGTATATAGTTAATGATCACAAATCCCCACGGGTACGCTATCTGGACTTACAATCCTATCTTGTACTACCACGAGTGCGTGTGCGTTTTGGAGTAACACTTTGCAATCTGTTATTTAAACATATAAATTTCATCTTATTCCAATAATAGAAATTTGTTATTTCTAAGTTTAGTTACGTACATTGACCACCAGTTAAAAAACAGTACATATGAGTGTGAGGAAACATGACATATGATAGTTGAGAATTAGAGGAGATACGAGAGACGCGGTTGTCCATTGAAAAGTTTGTTGGTCATTACATCTTAGGCGCCATTTACGTATAAGACGAGAGGACGAACACGGTTTTCTTCTCGTATATATAAGTTCCTCATTTTCCTCATTTTCATTAAGTCGATTTTGGTATCTACTTCAAAGTTCTCGTAGAGAATTGTAGCGTTGGGAAACGCTTGTGCGAAATTTCATATTGAGTTCTCGGACTCAAAATTCATTTGTATTTCGTTGGTGTCTCCCACCTACGTCTCTTGCCTTTTCTCTTTGATCAACCAATTCTAATTTTAATTTAATAAATATACCATGTCGATGGAACTCCTATAATTTTGATTGATTTTTTTGATCATTTTCTTTTTCCAAACAAAAGAAGGTTAATAAACCAATCTTTTATTAAATAAAGAAAGATGGGGAGTAACATTGAGCAAAGCCAAGATGATGTTCCTCATGAGAAAAATCTTAAGGGAAAGACAGGCTCTAGCCAGAAATTAAAGCGACATGACTCCTTAGATTTGGAATCCAGCAAAATGCCCGGTGCCAAGCAGGTCTGTTGAGCTCCTTTCCAGCTAATTACACCAACAACAGTAAGATCCCACAAGGTGGGGTCTGGGGAGGGTAACATATACGCAGACCTTACCCCTATTCCGAAAGGGTAGAGAGGCCGTTTCCGAAAGACCCTCGGCTCCTCCTTTCCAGCTAATTATGATGATTAATTAATTCCAAATAGAGTCGCACATTTATATATTATTAATAAGAATGTTTTTGTGGTTGAGCAGGTACTGGGATGGTCAGTGATAATGAAACTGGCATTTCAGAGCTTAGGGGTGGTATACGGAGATATTGGAACGTCACCATTGTACGTGTTTTCGACCATTTTCCTTGAGGGTATAAAACATGAAGAGGATGTACTTGGCGCTCTTTCTCTCATCATTTACACAATCACTTTGATTCCTGTCGTCAAGTATGTCTTCATTGTTCTCCAAGCTAATGACAACGGAGATGGTAACTTCACTTATTTTACTAGCTACAAACTTTAATTTCCAATGCATTAATTAGTTTCTTAAAATCATATTGTTTAATTATTATGGCAGGAGGTACATTTGCGTTATATTCATTGATATGCCGATATACTAAGGTGGGATTAATTCCAAGTACACAGGCAGAAGATAAAGATGTGTCGACTTTTAAACTTGATATGCCAGATAGACGTACACGTCGAGCTTCAAAGCTTAAGTCAACGCTAGAAAACAGCAACTTTGCAAAGTTCTTTTTGTTATTAGCCACAATGCTTGGTACTTCCATGGTTATTGGAGATGGTGTCCTCACGCCCTGTATTTCAGGCACGTCACAGTTTTTCCCTTTTTTTTTTTATTAATACTCCCTCCTCAGAGGCGGAGCCAGGATTTCAACCTTATGGGTTCTAGATTTAAGAACGACGATTCCAAGTGTTAGTCACTGAGTTCTAAATTTAATATTAGTGTATATTTAATAAATTATAAATACTAAATGCATTGTTTGAGCAAAAGTTATTGGGTTCAGCCGAACCCGTATTTAGGCTTGTGCCTCCGCCCCTGTCCCTCCTTCTGGTAGGGTAAGAACATATCATAGGCGTTTATATGGTACTAATGAGAATTTCTATAATTGATGTGGCCAGTATTGTCTGCTGTTGGAGGAGTCAAAGCAGCTGCTCCCTCAGTCATGACTGAAGGTAAATTTTGCATCTTAATTTTGTCCTATGAGTTAATTTTGAAAGTCATATGAAATGTTTTTTTTACATTGATATGCAGATAGAATCGTGTGGCTTTCAGTAGCCATCTTGATATTGCTGTTCGTGTTTCAAAGATTTGGAACTGAAAAAGTTGGCTACACATTTGCACCTATACTTTGCATCTGGTTTATTTTGATTGCTGGCATTGGCATCTACAACTTCGTGACCATCGATATAACTATATTCCGAGCTCTTAATCCTATGTACATCGTCGCCTATTTTCAAAGGAACGGAAAGGATGCTTGGGTTTCCCTTGGCGGGGTTGTTATGTGCATAACAGGTAACAATAATTCCAACACCCTTAATTAAATTTCGAGAAGAGAAGAAGAAAAATATGAACAGCTTTTGTAACAATTTCCCTTGGCGGGTTTCCCTAATGCTGTTTTTGTTTTTGTTTTCCTTCTCTTCCCTGCGCCGAGGGTCGATTGGAAACAGCCTCTCTGCCCTTTCGGGTAGGGATAAGGCATGTCTACATATTACCCTCCCAGAACCCACTTTGTGGGAATATACTGGGTATTGTTGTTGTTGTTGTTGTTGTTTATGACGAGTAAAATGTTGGATGAATAATTGCAGGAGCTGAGGCACTATTTGCAGACGTTGGTCATTTTACTGTTAGATCTGTACAAATAAGCATGTGCTGTGTAACATACCCGGCGCTCATATTAGCATATCTTGGTCAAGGCGCATTTTTAACTAAGCACAGTGATGAAGTTGCTGACACTTTCTACAAGTCCTTACCTAGTAAGCATAGATAGTATATAATTTAAATTCTTTTATACAAACATATATATAGCTATGTATCACTCATGCTCTTTTCTTTTGCATTACAAATGCAGAGAGTATATATTGGCCAATGTTTGGGGTAGCTGTATTGGCAGCCATCATTGCAAGTCAAGCCTTGATTTCTGGGACTTTCGCTATAATCCAACAATCCCTTGCATTAGGTTGTTTTCCTCGTGTTAAAATTGTGCACACATCAAAAAAGCATCATGGTCAAATCTACATTCCTGAAATCAATACCCTTCTCATGTTGGCTTGTGTTGTTGTCACTATTGCGTTCAGGACCACTGAAAAGCTTAGTAATGCATATGGTAAGGCCATTTATCATTAGAACTTCGTTAGTTATATACATCGACAGTGTAAAAAAAAAAGGACTATATTTTAACACATTCGTTTTGTTGTTCAATTACAGGAATAGCGGTGGTGTTTGTGATGGTTCTAACATCATGCTTCCTCGTCCTCGTCATGATCATGATATGGAAAACTCACATTCTTCTTATAATCGCCTACGTTCTAGTCATTGGTTCGGTTGAGCTTGTATACCTAAGTGCAGTCCTGTACAAGTTTGATCAAGGTGGTTACCTTCCACTAGCTTTTGCTATGTTCCTATTGTTTATCATGTACGTATGGAACTATGTGTACCGAAAGAAATACAACTTCGAGCTAGAACACAAGATCTCTCCTGAAAAAGTTAAAGAAACGGTGGATGAGACAAATTCACATCATCGTCTTCCTGGACTTGCAATTTTCTATTCTGAGCTTGTACATGGAATTCCACCAATTTTCAAACATTATGTGGAGAATGTGCCCGCGTTACATTCTGTCCTTGTTTTTGCTTCTGTTAAATCACTTCCCATAAGCAAAGTGCCAGTAGAAGAAAGGTTCCTCTTCCGTAGAGTAAAGCCGTATGATCTCTACGTTTTTCGCTGTGTGGTACGTTATGGATACACCGATATACACAACGAGGAAGAGCCCTTTGAAAAATTACTAGTAGAGAGGCTAAAGCACTTTATAAAGGAAGATTACATGTTCTCAATCGCAGCAAATGGTGATAACCAAGAGGATGCTGCTTCATTAATTGAGAGAGACGTAGAAATGCTTGAGAAAGCTTCTAGTGTTGGGGTGGTTCATTTGGTAGGAGAACAAGATGTGATAGCAAGAAAAGGGTCTGGTTTAGCTAAAAGAGTGGTGATCGATTACGCCTACAATTTCCTCAAGAGTAACTTAAGGCAGAGTAACAAATTATTTGATATCCCTACCAAGCGCATGTTAAAAGTTGGAATGACATGTGAGCTTTAGGATGTTTTTGTTTTGTTTTGTTGGAAAAGTAACTGATTTTACTCATCGACCTAAAATAAATGTGCAATCAGTTGAAGGCAACAAGGAGAGGCACCCTACATGTTCAACTTATATCCATCAGATGGTGCTTGTTTGTGTCTTAGTTTTACTTTTTTTTCCCCTCTTTTTGGAGTGTTTGGATTTGGTATGGGATATTTTTGTAAGAGAATAATTGTTTTGTTTTGTGTTATCTAGTTTTTAGATTAGAAGATCAAGATATGTTTTAGATAAGAAACAAAATAGAGTAGTAGTTGTTTTTGGTTAGCAGAACATTTGTTTTATCTTGTACTACTCCTATCTTACTCCTATCTTGTAAACGTTTGACATTTTATAATATATAATATGTTATGTTAGGATAAACTATTAATTTTTTTTTTTTGCATTATTTGGTTCCTCGTATGGATATTGTAACTTTTCCTCACGAATTGGACACCTGATCGCTCTAGTAAATTTTTACTAAAATATGGAATAGAAAGAAGTTGTATAGAGGCTTGGAATGCATAGGCATTTCGTAACCCAATGCAAAAATAAATACATATTTATCGTATTATCGCATTGGCAATAACAATTAATGTTAAAGAAATTAAAGAAAATGGTGGCTGGAATAAGATGGTGCTTAGATAATGGATTTGACAATGTTTGTGTCCAATCAGAGTCTCTAATCATCATTCAAATGGTTTCGAAAGAATGTGTATTTATGTGTCAAGTCAGTGACTATATGTCACACACAAAGACGGAGTTGCTAAATTTTCTTCTAAACACATGTATACAGAAGAGAATATGGCAAATTAGAGTGAAAAAATCAATGGTAAATCAAACTTCCATGTTGACTTAACATTGCCAAAGGCATATATTAAAGCTACATTGAAGGATGATGGACCAATTGGTTTACCTAGTCTCTGGATTAAAGATATGAAAGATCATGTAGATTATGGTTGAGTTTGTATAGTACAATTTGTTTCAAAGCTTCAAAACATATAAATGTACAGCAGTAACTGAGGAACACACTCCTCAAAATCAGCAACTAAGTTAAGAATACTAAAATGTAAAACACGTGACGAAAAACACTAAGCAATTGTTCGACTTAATCTTGCAGTAGTTGAGGCAGTTGTTCAACAATCCTCCCTGCTTCAGTTGTTGCAAATTCCAATCCTCACTATGAGAAATTCAAATTTGCTCCTTGGCAAAGCTTTTGGTAAACATATCTCTAGTTGAAGATCAGTCTTGCAATACTTTAATCAAACTGATCCTTCCTTCAGCAGGTCTCTAAGAAAGAATAATATAATATTGAAATGCTTGGTTTTCCCTTGAAAAATAGGATTATTTGAGATAGCAATAGCTGGTTGTTGATCTGCAAACACCTATGTGCGCTCTTCTTGCTTCAAATTCAGGTCAAGCAAAAGTTTTCTAAGCCATAAGGCTTGATTTGCAACAGCTGTTGCTGCAATGAACTCAGCTTGAGCTGTAGATTGTGCAGGAATTACTTGTTTTTTAGAACACCAAGAAAATACCCTAGAACCAAGATTAAAACAATAACCGGAAGTGCTCTTCATATCATCGGAAGAGCCATCCCAATCACTATCTGAATACCCCTCCAAAACTGTAGGTTTTATAGAGAACGAAGAATAGAAAAATCTGATTCACTAGTAATTAAATAAGTTGAACATAAGTTTGAAGATCTTTGAAAGAAAAATTAGAAAGCAAACTTATCTATTCATTAGAAACTTCAGACAAATTTATAGAGTTTATAAACTCAACTGAAAATAAAAACCAACTCCTACCAATTAGGGATAACATAGAAACTAATTAATTGTTATGCTGTAAATAACTACTACACAGTTTTAAGACACTTGGACTACTGTAGTTCTTAATGCATTTTTCTAACACTCCTCCTTGCTTTAAGAGCTGCAAACTCCAAGTTTTTGCCCGAGAAGCTCAAATTTGTTGCCTGTTACTCCTCAGTCTTGCAATACAGTAGAGTTACATTACCATTCCTTTGCACATCTCTCAAGAAGAAGAACTTGATGTTGAAATGTTTAGTATTTACATAAAATACAGGATTGTGAGAAATTGCTATTGCGGCTTGGTTGTCCACAAATATTTCAGTGCCTTCAGTTTGTTTCATGTGTAAATCAACCAATATTTTTCTCAACCACAATGCTTGATTCGCTGAAGCTGTTGCAGCCACAAATTCTGCCTCTGTAGTAGATTGAGCCACAATGTCCTGCTTCTTTGAACACTATGAAAAAATTCCGGAGCCAAGACTGAAGCAATAACCCGATGTGCTTTTCATGTCATCCACGGATCCAGGCCAATCACTATCATAATAGCCAATTAGTTTCAGATTTTGACTCTTCTGAAACTTGACACCATGATTAATGGTCCCTTTGACGTATCTGATAACTCTCTTGGCTGCTTTTAGGTGCACCTCACTGGCATAATGCATGAACCTCGATAAAATGCTTACTACATACAAAATATCGGGTCGTGTAGCTGTGAGGTACATCAAACAACCAACTAAGCCTCTGAAGTATGCTTCATCCACATTATCTGCTCCATCATTTTTGCTTAGTTTCTCTTTTTGGTTCATAGGAGTACTCATTTCCTTGCAATCTTCCATGTTGAATTTCTTCAGAATCTCCTTGGCATACTTCTTCTGACAAATGAAAATTTCATTTTGTCCTTTTTTGATTTCCATTCCAAGAAAGTAGGACATCAGACCAAGATCAGTCATCTCGAAGACTTGCATTATTTCTTGCTTGAAATTCTCGATATACCTTGTATTGTTCCTTGTAATTAGTACACCATCCACAAAGATTGAAACAACAAGGATATCAATGCCATTATGTTTAACATAAAGAGTAGATTCCGATGGACTCTTTTCAAAGCTTAGGCCAAGCAAATCGTCATCTATTTGACCATACTAGGCCCTTGGTGCCTGTTTAGGACCATAAAGTGCCTTTCTTAGCCTATAAACTTTGTCGTCTTTTCCTTTCACCGCAAAGCCCTCGGTTGCTCCACGTAAATTTCTTCCTGAAGAAAACCATTGAGAAATGCCGATTTGACATCCATCTGGTACACTTTCCAGCCCAATTATGTAGCAAGAGCAAGAAGTAACCTGATTGTGTCAAGCCTATCAACGGTGCAAATGTATCAAAATAATCTACACCAAAAATTTGTGCATATCCCTTAACAAAAAGTCTTGCTTTTATGCTTGTTGACTGAACCATCAGGATTTAGCTTGGTTCTAAAGACCCATTTCATCCCAATTACCTTTCTGTCTTGATGTTAATCAACAAGCTCCCATGTCTTGTTCTTCTCAATCATGAACAACTCTTATTTCATTGCAACTACCCAATTCTCATCATTAATGGCCTCACTGTATCCAGCAGGTTCACATACTGCCACATTGCATCGCTGATATATATTAGAGAACAATCGAGAGTACCTTGAACTAGTGAATGGTCAACCATCTCATCCTGCCATGAGGCTGATGTTTGCTTTACAGGAACCTTTCGTGTTGAGTCAAGAGAATTCATGATAAGTTTCTTTGAGTCTTCCGAAC
Organism: Nicotiana noctiflora; assembly: GCA_032618575.1. Classification (NCBI taxonomy): domain Eukaryota; kingdom Viridiplantae; phylum Streptophyta; class Magnoliopsida; order Solanales; family Solanaceae; genus Nicotiana; species Nicotiana noctiflora. The sequence goes on from JASVEL010013149.1 coordinate 115,999, forward strand.
ACCACTCTTCATTCTCCATAAAATACACATCTCTACTGAAGATTATTGTCTTAGTTTGTGGTTGGAAGACCTTATATGCCTTTGAAATTGTACTATATCCAATAAAAATGCCTGGAGCAGATTTTTTGTCTAACTTATCTCGTTTAACATGAGGAACATAGGAAAAACAGAGACAACTAAACACTTTAAGAAAATCTATTGATGGTTTAAATCCATACCAAGCTTCAAAAGGAGTTCAATACTGCAATGCTTTTGCAGGAAGCCTATTTTGGAGAAACACTGCCGTACTTGCTGCCTCTGCCCAGAATTTCTTTGGCAAGTTCTTGTCGTGCAACATGCATCTGGTGATCTCCATAATGTATTGGTTTCTTCTCTCACTTACTCCATTTTGCTGTGGAGTATAAGGAGTAGTAAGCTGGTGATTGATCCCTGCTTCCTCACATAACATGTTGAATTGTTGAGAAGTATATTCCTTTCCATTATCTGATCTCACCGACTGAATTTTACAACCGCTCTCATTTTCTACTTTTGTTTTGAATGTTTGAAAGAATTAGCAGCCTCTAACTTGTCTTTGAGAAAGTAAATCCAACACATGCGGGTTAGAACATCAACAAAAATGATATAGTAAATGCTACCTTTTAGCGAGGGAGTCCTTTGACGTCCTGCTATGTCGGTATGAATCAATTGTAACTTTCTTGAAGCTTTCCAAGTTGTCTTTGAAAATGGAAGTCCACTGTGCTCCCATATTGACAAGAACTACAGTTTGAAGAATTCACTTCCAACATAGGTAAGTCCTCAACTATTTTTAATTTTTGCATTTTGAGCAGCCCTTCATAGTGAAAATGTCCAAGTCTCTTGTGCCATATTTCTGCAGCACTTTCTTTGGCTGAAAAAATAACATGCTCCTCCTCAAATGGATCTAATGAGAAACTTTTGCCTCTCATTTTTACTTTAAACAATTCTTGATTTGAAACATCCTTGATCAAGCAATGTTTATCTTCAAAAATTAATTTGTAGCCTTTTTCCATCAACTGACCAACACTCAGCAAGTTTTGGTCTATGTTAGGTACATAAAGCACATCAGAAATTCTTTTAATACCTGAATGACTTTGAATAGCAATTGATCTTTTTCTCTGACATCAATATGTTCGCCATTACCTATTCTAACTTTAGTAATGGTCGTGGGCTTCAATTCCTTGAAGAGGGCCTTGTCATTTGTCATGTGGTTAGTGCATCCACTGTCAATCAGCCAACAATCGCTCGACGATCTGCTTGAAAAACATGTAGCGACAAAGAGTTGATCTTCCTCCTCTCCATCAACAATTTGAGCATCTGCTTCTTGCTGCTGGTTGTTGTTCTTGCAAGTAACAGCTTCATGCCCAAGTTTATTGCATTTACTACACCTGGCACCAGGCCTTTTCCAACACTTGTATGGTGGATGACCTTTTTTGCCACAATGCTTACAAGAAGGATAACTTCTCTTTAAGATTCATGCTTTACCTTTGGTGGTATTTGCTCAAAATGCCATCATCATTTGTTGGTTGATTCTTCTTGTTCTTCTTCTTTTTGTTTCCGCCACCGTCTTGGTGTTTGGCTGGCAATGCTCCATCACTACTTCCTTCTTCTCGCATAACCCTTCGTTGTTCTTGAACCTGCAAAGCATTCAACAATTCTGCCAAAGTGATCTTGGATAGATCCTTGGTATTCTCCAAATTAGTTATGGTTACTTCAAATTTCTCCGGCACAGTTTGCTATGTTTATTTCGAACCAAGCAATCTTACCCTGTTTGCTATGTTTAGGAGCCTTTCGGAGTAATCTTTGATGGTTTCATTTTCTTTCATCTTCTGCATCTCGAAGTAGCCTTTCGGAGTAATCTTTGATGGTTTCATTTTCTTTCATCTTCTTCATCTCTAAGTCTCTAATGAGATTGAGAACTTACATGCCTCTGATCCTTTCATCCCCTTCGTATTCTGCTTTGAGATAATCCCAGATGGCTTTGGCTAACTTTAGAGACATAATTCGAGTGAATTATAGAAGATACTGCTGAAAATAGACAAGCCTTTGCCTTTGATTTTCTGGTTTTCCTGTCTTTATGGTTCTTAATCTGGGTCATAGTTGGATTGTTAGGCAGCAGAGTAACTTCATAATCCTCTTCAAATGCCTCCCAGATATCCAAGGCATCCAGATAAGTTTCCATCCTTACATCCCAAATTTGATAATTTTCACCATTGAAAATAGGAGGTGCCATTGTTGAGAAATTTGATTATGCTTCCATGCTTGACAAATTTGTCTTGTTGAAAGTTTAAATTTAATGAACACCCACAAATCCCTTAAGAAAAGAAGGCTCTGATACCAATTGTAGGTTTTACAGAGAACGAAGAATAGAAAAATTTGATTCACTAGTAATTAAACAAGTTGAACATAAGTTTGAAGATCTTTGAAAGAAAAATCAGGAATATGACAATGAAAGCAAACTTATCTATTCATTAGAAACTTCAAATAAATTTATAGAGTTTAAAAACTCAACTGAAAATAAATATTAACTCCTACCAATTAGGGATAACAAAGAAACTAATTAACTGTTATGGTATAAATAACTACTACACAGTTTTAAGACACTTGGACTACTGCAGTTCTTAATGCATTTTTCTAACAAAAACCTACCTATGATATGCATAGAACTTGATTTCAAAATGCAATGTTCCTTTAACATATGTCATCACTCTTTTTGCTCAATGAGTATTAGTTTCACAATTAGTGAATCTTAATAGAAGACTTACATCATATAAAATATCAGGTCTAGTTACTGTAAGATACATGAGACAACCAACCATACTTCTATAAAAGAGTCTCATCCATTTTTTTGGTTTCATATTTTTGCTCCACTTCTCCTTATGATACATTGGAGTAACTGTTTCTTTGCAATTTTCCATTCTGAACTTTTTCAAAATCTCTCATGCATACTTTTTTTGACATATGAATACTTCATTTGCCTTTTGCTTTATTTCCAAACACAGAAAATAAATCGTTTCTCCCAAGTCCGTCATCTCGAAAGTATGACACATATCTTCTTTGAACTTCTAAACAAGTTCGTCATTGCTTCCTGTAACCAGCAGCTAAACTACAATAAAATTGATTTCATCACCTTTAGTGTAGAGAGTAGCTTCACTTGGATTTTTCTAAAACCTAGTTGCAACAAATGCTCATCAATTATGCTATACCACGCTTTGGGTGCCTGCTTTGACCAATCCCGGCAAGGGAATATTCCAGATAATACTAAGTCCCGACAAGGGAGCAATAACAACAACAACAATATGGTCCCGGCAAGGGAGAAATTATAACAACAACAATATGGACCCGGCAAGTGAACAATAATATAACTTTCAACAAGGTCCCGGCAAGGGAGCAATAACAACAACGACAATACGGTCCCGGCAAGGGATTAAGTATAATTCCGTTCAATACTTTCATCTTCTACTCAACAGTAATTATCATTCGAGCCAACACTCTAAAATATTTATTTTTCATAGCTTATTCTTAGACTCTTCACATTTATAGCAATTTGTATATTAGCTTAGAAAAGTTCCAAATTATCTCACAACATGTACAAACAAAGACTCACGGTCATGCTAGACTCTGGTGTATAGATGCTCGTCACCACGCCTATACATCGCACTCGATCATTTATCAATTAGCAAGTTATAATAATCTAATCCTATTCCCTCAAGATAGGATAGATCAAACACTTACCTTAGAGCCTTGAAGTCCATTTAACCTTCAACTATTGCTTTATCTCGTAATTCAACCTCCAACTCGCTCGAATCTAATCACAATTGGTTCAATTATTTTAATAAACACTATATGAATCAGTTTGAATGCATAAAAATGATCTCCCTAAAATTTTACTCAAAAATTCCAATGCCCTCGGGCCCACGTGGTCGAAACTCGGGGTTCGGATAATAATCCGGTTACCTATTTCCTCACGAGTTCAAATATATGATTTGTTTTGAAATCGGACCTCAAATCGAGGTCCAATTCCCCAATTTATGAAAAACCTAGGTTCTACCCAAAAACATCAATTTCAACCATAAAAACCTTTGATTTCACTTGGAAAACATGTTTAATGATGTTAGGAATTGAAAGAGTTGAGTAACAATTGACTTACAAGTGATTTGGAGTGACATTGCTCTTGAAAAATCGCCTATGGGGTTTGGGTTTTGAAAGAATGGTGAAAATAGGGTCTAAAATCGTTTAAGTTGGGAATTGCGAACTTTTGTTCGCAATTGCGAATATGACAGTCTAGGCTTCAGACTTCACCATTGCGAGGTCTTTGTCGAATTTGCGATGAGGATTCAAATAGCCTAGGCTTCGCATTTGTGATTGGGTTGTTCGCATTTGCGAACTTAGGCAAATTCTGGGGTTGTTCGCATTTGCGATTGGGTTGTTAGCATTTGCGAACTCAGGCTAAATTTGGGACTCTTCGCCTTTGCGAACTGAGATCGCATTTGCGATCCCTGCCCAGCTTCGCATTTGCGATTGATTCTTCGCATTTGCGAAGATATCAGCTGGGAAAAAATACAAGCTGTGGTTTATTTCAAAAATTGCTCTCACAACCTATCCAATTTTTACCCGAGCCCCCGGGGCTCTAACCAAACATGCAGACAACCTCAAAAACATACCACGAACTTGCTCGCGCGATCCAATCGCCATTATAACATCGTTTGTCATAGAATCAAGCCTCAAATTCATGATTTCTTCTTTTGAACTTCATAAACTTTCAAACTTGGAAGTCATAATTCAAAACACGTCAAACGACGTTCAATTTCCGACAAACTTTGCAGGAAGTGCTTAAACAATATATAAGACTTGTACCGGGCGTCAGTACCAAAATACGAGGCCGATACCATGATCTTTTAATAAATTTTCATTTTTATTTCCTTAATAATTTCAGAAAAATATTTTAACAGGCCTCGAAATTCGACTCCGGGCACATGCCCGAGTCCCATATTTTTCTACGGACCTTCGGGACCGTCCGAACTCGGGTCCGGGTCCGTTTTTCAAAATATTGACCGAAGTCAACTATATCAATATTAATATCAAAATTCTTCAAATTTTTAATAGAATTCACATATTCTAACACAAAAATTTTCCGGCTACGCACCTGAACTGCGCACGTAAATCGAATCAATATAAAATAAGGTTTTCAAGGCCTCAGAAGCACGGAACAGATGAGGAAAACATGTTATGACCCTTTGGGTCGTCACACATGATAACAAAAGATACATTTATTTTTATTTTTATTCAAATATATATATACATATATATATATATATATATATATATATATATATATATATATATATATATATATAACTAACATAATCAAATATAGAATAAATTTACCAGATAGTATTGTCCTTTATTAGCTTGCCACTTGACTTAAGACTAATTATATATGATAACTTTATTCCTTTATTATAGATATAGATATGTAGGCTGAACACTTCCAGCGCAATTGATTATAGAAATGAATTGCGGATACAATAAAGACTTCTATCAAATCATAGTTCACACCCCATCTTTACACCCATTATGTAAGTATTTCAACATAAAACTACATTTTTTTATATAACTAATTGCAAAAAGAAGAATTCAGTTATATATAATTTCCATTAATAGAAATAAATTTCTTCTAATTTTAATTAAATGGATCATCAAGATAAATAAAAGCGTGAGATACGGCAGTTTGTTGGCATGTTTGTTGGTAATAGCAGAAGAACCATTTACGTGTGAGACGAAAAAAGGAACATGGTTTTCTTCCATACAATTAGAAACCTTAAATCCCTCATTTCTGTGAAGTTTGAAATAAAAATTGTAGTGTTGGGAAACAGTTAGTAAAAGTGAGTGAATTATGAGGTAGTACTCTAGCCTACCTCCCTAGCTAACCTTGTCTAAATATCTTCCTCTTCTTCTTCCTCTTAATAAATCTATTTGTGAATAAATTGTTGGGGAAATTCCCCATTTTTTATTACTTGGTTTGATCATAAAATTTTCTCCTTTGCTAAAAAGGGAAAATTAAAATTGGAACCGATCTTCTATAGACTAAAAATATGTCAGGCGATGAGCAAAACCAAGATGTTCTTGAGCAACAGCTCAAAGAAAAGAAACTTTCAGGCGAAAAGTTGAAACGATATGACTCCTTAGACTTGGAATCTAGCAGGGTGCCCGACGCCAAAAAGGTTATAAAACAGACAAATTATGAGAATTTCATGTAGTTTTAATGTTACACGATACATATATATAACTTAAATTTTTCTTTTGGTGGTTGATCAGGCATTGGAATGGTCAGTGATACTGAAACTGGCATTTCAGAGTATAGGGGTGGTATATGGTGACATTGGAACGTCACCATTATACGTGTTTTCGACCATATTTCCTAATGGTGTAAAATACGAAGAAGATATACTTGGTGCTTTATCTCTCATTTTTTATACAATCACCTTGATTCCTGTCGTCAAATATGTATTCATTGTTCTCCAAGCGAATGATAACGGAGATGGTGACTTAATTTCTCATCTTCTTTTACTACAAATTTTTCATGATTAATTTGTTTTTTCTTTTCCATTGTTTTAATTTGATTTTGATTGCAGGAGGTACATTTGCGTTATATTCATTGATATGTCGATATTCTAAGGTAGGATTAATTCCAAGTACACAGGCAGAAGATAAAGATGTGTCGACCTTTAAACTTGATATACCAGATAGACGCACTCGTCGAGCTTCAAAGCTTAAGTCGATATTAGAAGGCAGCAATTTTGCAAAGTTCTTTCTATTATTTGCTACAATGCTTGGTACTTCCATGGTTATTGGGGATGGCGTCCTCACTCCCTGCGTTTCAGGCACGTCTCCAACCTTAATTATCTTCTTTTCAAATTAAAGAGTTTCCCTATGTACATATTACCCTCCCCAGACCCTACCTTGTAGGATTATACTGGATAGTTGTTGTTGCTTAAGCTCTATGCACTTATTGTATAATTAGAGATAATTTGTAAATGGTCTTGGAAAATTCTCACCGTGGTGGGGTTGAGTTAGGTGTCGACGTAGGAAGAAGTAGAAAATTCCTTTTAGCAGTAGATTGAAATAGGCACCGCCTGCCCCCATCGCATTTTCACCCGCATCAACCCGCACCGCACTCACACCCCGTCCCCCCTTAGATTCCTTTTTTTTTTTTGGGTCAAAAATGTCTTAGTCAAAAAAAAACGAGAAGACATTTTAGTCAAAAAAAAAAAAAAAAACGAGAAAACAAACAAAAATGTCTTAGTCAAAAAAAAAAAACACTTATTACTAATTTAATACTGTGTATTAGAATTAAATTACAAGAAGAAGAATAGTTGTTGAATTTTCATGCTAGACATTTTTGTTTGTTTAATATACTGTAATTATTTTGAGAACGAGAAAACCTATTCGAAAAGATAAAGAACGAAAAAACTATAATGTACGGGTAGTTTGTTGCTTTCTTTTGCCGTCTCATATTATGAAGAAGCTTACTCCATATCTTTATCATCTGTGCTTTCTTTATGTCAATTGCAGTGATAATATGTGTCCGAGAGAATACATTAACAGTTAATAAATCTATGTTTGAGGGTGAAGACCCGCAACCGCCCCGCAACCCGCAAAGAGTATTTAAAAAAATGAATAAATAAACCACACCATCCTATCCCGCCCCGCACTGCCCCATTGCCATCCAACATTCTTGATCTCTAGCTAGACCTATATATTGTGTTGCATATAGGTGTATATGTTGCTAATCAGAATTGATTTCCTCAGTTTTGTCTGCTATTGGAGGCGTGAAAGCAGCTGCTCCCTCAGTCATGACTGAAGGTAACTTTTGCATCTTATTTTCATTTTGTGTTTTATGAATTGACCCCACATATATTAATTTGATGTTTTAAAGAAAAAATGCAAGTCATATGTATAATGAAGATTTGTCTTTGTTGTCATCAAATGCAGGAAGGATTGTTTGGCTTGCAATAGCCATCTTGATACTGTTGTTCTTTCTTCAGAGATTTGGAACTGAAAAAGTTGGCTACACTTTTGCACCTATACTTTGTCTATGGTTCTTTTCCATTGCTGGTATTGGCATTTACAACTTCGTGAAGTACGATCCAACTGTTATCAGAGCTCTTAATCCTAAATACATCATAGATTACTTCAAGAGAAACAAAAAGGATGCTTGGATTTCTCTTGGTGGTGTAGTTATGTGCATAACAGGTATTCATTTCCTTCCCTCAATTAACCTTTATATATGTACTGAGAAGAGAATAAAGGGAAATGAAAATGAATATTTTTTATCTTTTAATTTACTATGAATTGCAGGAGGTGAAGCATTATTTGCAGATGTTGGTCATTTTAGTGTTCGATCTGTACAGATAAGTATGTGCTGCGTCACATACCCAGCGCTCATATTAGCGTATCTCGGTCAGACTGCCTATTTAAGGAAGCACAGTGATGATATAACTGATACATTCTACAAGAACTTACCTCGTAAGCAAACAATAAGCATAACAGTGTAGCTGAGTTTAAGTTTTATGCATCGACGCTAATTAAACAAATAGCATCTTATGCTCTTTTTCTCGATCTTTCACCGAGGGTCGATTGGAAACAGCCTCTCTACCCTATCGGGTAGGGATAAGGCCTGCGTGCGTACATATTACCCTTCCCAGACCCCACCATGTGGGACTATACTGGGTAGTTGTTGTTGTTGTTGTAGCATCTTATGCTCTTTCTTTGCAAGTGCAGATAGTTTATATTGGCCAGTATTTGGGGTGGCAGTATTAGCGGCCATCATTGCAAGTCAAGCCTTGATTTCTGGGACTTTCGCTATAATCCAGCAATCCCTGGCATTAGGATGCTTTCCCCGTGTTAAAATTGTGCATACATCAAAAAAGTATCATGGACAAATCTACATTCCTGAAATCAATACCCTTCTCATGTTGGCTTGTGTTGTTGTCACTCTTGCATTCAGAACTACTGAAAAGCTAAGCAACGCTTATGGTAATGCCCATTTCCTGGAATTCCCTTTCTTTTCATAGAGTTTAAGTTCTATGCATTGACACGTGACAACCCATTTATTTACAGGAATAGCGGTGGTGTTTGTGATGTTACTAACATCATGTTTCCTCGTACTAGTTATGATCATGATTTGGAAAACTCACATTATTTTTGTAATCGTTTATATTCTGGTATTTGGCACGATTGAGCTCGTCTATCTAAGCTCAGTCCTTTACAAGTTTGATCAGGGAGGTTACCTTCCCCTGGCTTTTGCTATGGTCCTAATGTTTATCATGTACGTATGGAATTATGTATACCGAAAGAAATACCACTTCGAGCTAGAACACAAGATCTCTCCTGAAAAAGTTAAAGAAACGGTGGATGAGACAAATTCACATCATCGTCTTCCTGGACTAGCAATTTTCTATTCTGAGCTTGTACATGGAATTCCACCAATTTTCAAACATTATGTGGAGAATGTGCCCGCGTTACATTCTGTCCTTGTTTTTGCTTCTGTTAAATCACTTCCCATAAGCAAAGTGCCAGTAGAAGAAAGGTTCCTCTTCCGTAGAGTAAAGCCGTATGATCTCTATGTTTTTCGCTGTGTGGTACGTTATGGATACAATGATGTACGCAACGAGGCAGAGCCCTTCGAAAGATTATTAGTAGAGAGGTTGAAGCAATTTATACGAGACGATTGCAAAATTTTGATTGCAGCAAATGCTAACAGAGTATCAACAGATGAGAGCATAGAATTGGAGAACGATGGTTCCAACATTGATTGTGACAAACAAGCTGAGGACGCTACGTTATTAATGGAGAGAGATATAGAAGTGTTGGAGAGAGCATATAGTGTTGGGGTGGTACATTTGGTAGGGGAACAAGATGTGATTGCAGGAAAAGGGTCTAATATAGCAAAGAGAGTGGTGATTGATTATGCTTTCAATTTTCTCAAGAGGAACTTGAGGCAAAGTAACAAAGTTCTTGACATACCTCATAAACGCATGTTAAAAGTTGGAATGATATATGAGATATAGCATGCTATGCTATGAGTTTGAAAGTAAGAAAGTTTAGTTTCAACCGACCTTATGTAGCGCGAATCAGAATTAGTCGGGACTGAGAAACAATTTTTTTTATTTTTTATAATTATTACTAGTTCAAAATAGTTGTGTAATTAGTTGAAGGAGACAAATGTGAAGCATCCAGCATGTGCTACCCTCAATCTCCATATGTCAAAAAGTGCTTGGAATAGAGAATTTCTTTTACATTTTAAAAATCTTTTTTTTTTCCGGTTCAGTTTTTGTAAGCGCTTCTATAGTTGAGTTGAGAGAATTTGACATTGTAGAGAGAGAAGTAAAACAGCATTTTGCTTTGTACTACAGAACGTATTATTTTACCAATGGAGAGCCAAAGTATTTTTGGATGACAAGACAGTCTAGTTTTGTTTAGTAAACTGTATTTGTAAACTAATTCTGAAAAAATAACAGATAAATAAAAAATGTAAACGAAACAAAAGTTAATATGAGCCCACTGAATTCACGGTGTTTTCTTAAGGAATTTAATCTCCTCCTAGTACTCAAAATTATGTATTATTTCCTCCCAGAATAGAATTACACACTGGTGTAGTGGTATTTCAAACCCCAGTATTTCAGCAAACACAAACTTCAGTAGTAAATCACATTTACTGTTGCTTTGCTTGATGTTAACAGTATCCACAAGAAAAGAGGAGAACTTAGAAAATCGTATGGAAAATCTAAGAGAATGGACTTATATTTATAGCCAAGGTTGGGCTGAAAACTAAAGAGGTACAACTCTTCAAATTAATTGTTTATACAAAACGGCCAAAGCATAAATGCTATAACACAAACGGATAATTACATAATAATAAACCGAGAATTTAAGAAGGAGGTTAATTTTTAGTTACACTACTAAAAAATAGAAAACGGATAACGGAAAAATATTTAATATTCTGTTGGATTTAATATTGCTAAAATGGATATTAAATAATATTTTTGTGTAACAAATAAATTTAGTCCAAAAAATTAATTAATCAATTGATCATTTGACCACATTTGAATCCAAATCCGAATTCAAATCCGAATTTGAATTAAAAAATCTGAAGGCGAAGCCGAGCCGAACGAGCGAGTGACGATAACGGCGTGAAGCTTACCTCCCCTCTCAACTCTTTCTGAGCTAGAAGAAGGGTAATTGGTTATATACCCATCAAAAACTTCTTCCTCTTCCAATATGGGACAATGTCCCTTTGTCAAGAAGAGAATCTCAAATGAAAATCATATAATTCATTTTACCTCCATTTCCCATTCACCCTCTTTTAAGCCTATTTTCATGCTTAAAAACCCAACTATCTCCCACATGAATGGGAAATGGTTATATCACCAAAATATGCATGAAAAACTTTGTGATTCGCAAGTTATGATTAATTGCATCTGGATAAGTAGGTTTTCCTTTGAACTTTCTATAGTGAACCTATGTCGAATACACTCGGTCAATCGATAGATTTTACATTATTGAGTCGTCAAACTTTGGTGTATATCTAGACAACCATAAGTCACACAAACCTTAACCGTCTTTGGTTCTCATTGTTGTGTTCGTTTCAGCCATGAACACCTCCTGCTTTTATAAGTGCGTAGAGAACCGGCCTTAAAAATTCTCCTTGAAGCGACTAACACTTCACACTTACATAGATGATTCCTAAACGTGTCATCCCGTAGATACACTATTTGATATACCCTGTATCAAAATTAGAAATTATTAAAAAGCTTTAACGCTTTATCCTTGGTAGTAAACATTATCTCATCACAAGAATGGACTAAAATCTAGTCGACAATATTGAACCATCATTAATTACATTGTTCGATCTACTTGAACCAAGATCTTAGGATCTCCAGTCTTCTAGGTAGAGCTACCGCCACAATAACTTGTTCTCGGTCATAGTTCCATTCCCCTTGATAATTTCTAAACCACCTCTCTAGTTAGGCCTTTTATGAGTGGATCTGACACATTATCACTTAACTTTACAAATTCAATCGTTATAATTCCTCTAGAGAGTAATTACCTAAAGATTTTATGTCTTCATCGTATATGACGATATTTACTGTCATGCATAACGCTCCCAACCCTTCCAATTGCAGCTTGACTATCATAATGTATTCATATTGGTGCCAATAATTTGGGCCAAAATAGAATATCCTCCAAGAAATTGCGGAGCCATTCAACTTCTTCACCGACTTTATTTACCTGGAACTACGAACCCTTCAGGTTGTTCCATATAGATTTCTTCCTCCATATTTCCTTCAGTTACGGTTCCCCCAGTGGCAATACAAAAGTCGCAGCTAAAAGGTATTAGCACCAACTATTATGGGTTTTGTGGCGACTTTAGTCGCCGCAATAAGTGTGATTTCTTGTAGTGTATATAGAAAAAATTTATTAAACTAGGGAGAGAATATGATAGGAGGCTTTTTCACAACTCATAAAATCTTAAATCTCTCTATATTATAACTACCTCTCTACAATAGAAAATATGGTAGCGCCCCTATCTATAATACTACAATCCAAAATTGACTAGACTAACAAACTATTCCATTATGAATTTGGTAAATAAAACATAACTACACATGGATTAAATAAACTAGTAAAATTCAAATCCTAGATAACTTAGAATACTAATTAATCTTGGTTTAATTTCAAACTGCCTCCCTTAAACCAAGATCTTAAAACTTGATTATGCCATGAGTAACATCAAGCCTTGTAGAAGTCAAGTACATTAGATTCTCCGCCAATTCCCTAAAATATATTGCATCAACAAAGTCGCGAGTATCGTATTTAGTTAACATCAATGTTCCTTCAATATTGGCCATAGTATGATTTATCTTTAACCATGGTAAATTCCTTCAAAATATTATCAACATATTTTTCCTTTATATTGAAATCATCTACTTATCTAGTTGCCTTGTAGTTGGACTTTTACATCGATTTAACTCCAATTAACCATTCTATAGGTTGTAGAGTAATATCATTAATAGATATTTCGTCGTGCTCCTTGAAACATGTAATCTCGAAGAATGGTGTAATATTTATTTCATCTTCGATATCTATAATCATGTGTTGTAGTTGTAGATCCCAAGCTATTTTTACCTCAATCTTGTGAAAATCATCAGAGACTTTCTCTTGATGATCTTGCTTTTCTCGGTAATATGTTCATCTTCAATACTATCAAATGACTTTTCAGGTGAAACACCGACCTCTTTTGGACAAACGTTCCTTGCAACCAAATCTTCCTTTTTAACGAACATAGAACTTTTTAGCCAATCAATTTGAATATTATATGACTTCCCTTGGCATTCAATAGAATTTTAACTTCTTCCAAAACTTCTTTGGTCCTTAGACCATTGACTATTACTTCAATTCTTGTAAAACAAATTTTGATCGATGGTCTCATACGAGCCAACTCAAATTGACTCCTAAATTCTTTTTTGGCTTCTTTCAATCCTTCAAATTGGTATTAGAGCTTGTGAGAAATTTGGTCAAAGTCGGAAGGAGATAAAAAAAATGGATACTCTATTACCTAATTGTCCTATTTTTGTGTTTGGTGAAAAAAGTAATTCGAAACTTGGTATCAACAGATGAAGAATTTTTTAAGGTTATTGGATTATGATCCACCATTGATGAAGGATTTGAGGAACCCGTAGAAGACATAATGTTGATAGGTGATGTAGCTACTAAGAAAAGCGATTTAGATTATAAGGCACGTTTTGATACCAATTTGAAGGATTGAAATAACCCAAAGAACAATTTGGGCACAAGCGAAAAATTCAGCAAACACTATATTGAAGAAATTTATTAAACTAGGGAGAAAACGCGGTAGGAAATTTTTTTACAACTCATAACATCTTGAATCTCTCTACATCGTAGCTACATCTCAGCAATATAAAATATCCCGTGACACCCTATTTATAATATTACAATCCAAAACCGACTAGACTAACAAAACCTATTCCAATATAAATTTGGTAAATAAAACCTAACAAGACATGGATTAAATAAATTAGTAAATACCAAATATTAAATAATTTAAGAATACTAATTAATCTTGATTAAATTTCCAACAATTAGCAATCGTTTTATTTTCCTTTGGTGATCTCCTATTATGAATCAAATCCAAGAAACCAATGACCATCTTTGCTAGCAGAAAGGGAGACGGTATACACAAAAAGTGCCCGAATGATAGAAACCTTGAGGGGTTAATTTCTCAATGACAGAATAAGCATTTTTGGAACACTGAATTTTGTGGTCCAATTTTCTTGGTTTTGAAGTCACATCTGGCAATACAGTTTCAACTTCTTTTTATGCCTTCATTCATTTTGTTCCTTCCAACACAACGGGATTAGCTTTCTCCATTCATTACCCCTCAAAACCCTTTTTTTCTTCTTCTTTACTCCTCTTTAGTTTCTTATTTTTTTGGGATGAGTACTAGTTTTATATTATAGTTTTACTCTGATTGAGCTGCTCTTTTGGAAATTGTCCCAAAAGAATTCGTTACTACTTAAGAAATCATATTCTCCAATTTATATCTGATTAATTACCAATGTTTTTTTAAATAAATACCACCCATAACATTGGGTGTTCCTTGTACGGAAAAAGCCTAAAAATGCCATTCAACTTTCAGAAATGGTTTATTGATACTATCGGTTAAAAAATTGCTATTTTTATGCCACTGCAGTTAAAGAAATGACGCATCAATGCTATTGAAAGACATGGATGGTTTACTCATGTAAACCAATAAAAAAACGAGAAAAGAAATATCAAAAGAAAAAACCGGACAAGGATCTTTTTCAGCGGATCCCTCTTGTTCCTGTTTAGTCCCCCTCATTTCGGAAGTTCTTTCTATTTCTTGACTAACAGCTCAATTTTTATTTGGACCATCCATGCTACTGTCGTTAGTCAATAATGTTACCGTGCCAAAATGTTACACCAGTAAGGCATCTGCCTCCACTCAAAAATAGGCTAAGGTACATTCTACCATCAACCCATAAAACCATCAAATACATTAGCTTACTATGACATTGGCCTTTGTCATGCCCAATTTGTCCAAGGTAATTGCATTATTTCCTACACGAAGAGGCCAATCGTAATACATATGTGGTTCTATCATGACAGCATGTTTGTTAGATTTTTTTTGGTTTGTTGAGATATTTAATCTTTTCTTAATACTTGCTATAAAGATTTTCTGCAAATTAGACTTTCAAGTTGGCTACTTAAATCCCTATATGTATAATAAAAAAGTGAAGATATTTTCAATTAATACTTTTAAATTTTTTTTATGCTTCATTATTTCAAAAAACCCAAAAGTAGTATCAAAAGCCTCACTGGTCTTACGTGGTCTATGAGTTCTTTCAAAGAACAATTTTGATTTTTTTAATCAATATTAATTTTTAAACCAATTTTCAAACATTGCAAGCATCAGTCTCTCATGGAATACCCCGCAAACTTTTATTGGTGACAACTATCCACTTCCTGCAATTCTTACCCTTGCCCAATTAAAAATCATTCAGAAGAGAACTAAAAAATGTAAAGCCAAAACGGTGATACAAAATTTCGTTGCAGATTAAAAAAAAAATTAAATTATTGAATGTGAAACATCAAAAGACATGCAGATTTTAAATTTGAAAAGGGATTTTGAATCTTCTAGGATGCAAGAAGACAAGACTATCACTAGGTATTCTGATAGAAATTGTTCCATTGTTAATAGAAACAGTTTGCTTGACGAGGATTTTAAAGATGACGGAATAGTTGAAAAAAATTTGTAACGGTTCCAAAGAGAATTGAGTCCAAAATTTCTTCTCTAGAAGAATCTAAAGATTTCTCTACCATTTTTGTTGCATAATTAATAAGTGTTCTTCAAGCACAATAACAAAGAAGATTTAGACGAGAAATAATTAATGAAGGTACTTTTTATACACAAAACAAAAAAGAAAAAGTCAATTATCCACTTTGCAAATGTTGCAAGAAAACACACCTAGAAAAATTTCGTTGGTGGGGACATGATACAATACGGAAAAGGGTCAAATATATCCATATATTATTGAAAAATATTTAATATTACCCTCCGTTATACTATTAGTCCAAATATATCCCTAACGTCATACTATGTGTCCAAATATATCCCCGACATCATAAAAACGGTATAAACCTACCCTTCCTCCGTTAACTGCCTCCCCTATGAACACATTTTATTGCTAAATCACCATCTTTCCCTGTTTGAACTGCCAAGTTCAATTACTTTGAAGTTCTATCATTATTTAGAAGAATTCACTGCCTCTACTTCCTCTTGTTGCTTCTCCGGCCGATCTGGAGTTGTACGTACATTCACTTGACCTTAAAATTTTGCGTTTTATTGTGCATTTCCTTGTGTTGTCTGAATTTGCAAGACATATTTAGGGAAAATTTAGTAGCACTTTTATTTTAACATAAAACATAAAGAGAAAAAAATGGTAGCCTTCCAGAAATGTGGTTGAAGAGAAAGAAAAAATAAATAAATTAACTCTCGTGTCTAGGTTATTTTTCTTTCTCACCATGGTCAATATTGAAATCTTAAACTAGTTTGCTCGTATCTTTGCTTAGTAATAAAACAAAATGTATTTTCGTTCGTATAAGCATGATTTGAATAGCAAAATTAGAATTTTCTCGGTTCACATTGTTTCATATTATCTTTAGTTGTTAGCATTTCTTTTGATATAATTTGTTTGTATATCCGTGATCTGCGATTCTTCTTCAAATGAACTGGAAAGAAAGGTTATGAGGAAGGGATGAAAATGAGAGTATAATGGTGAGGTGGCAATGAAATGTTGTCATAGGAAGGCAGTTAACGGAGGAAGGGTAGGTTTGTACCACTTTTATAATGTGAGGGATATATTTGTACCGATAATGACGTTAAGGGTATATTTGGACTGATAGTATAACAGAGGATAATATTAAACCTTTTTCAATAGTATGGGGACATATTTGACCCTTTTCCGTACAATATATGATATTTGCAAACAAACATGCCATATTACAAAAGTTTGCAAGTTCAGAGACGCTCAATACAATCCTCAAGCACAAATAGCGAAAGCAGTAATTGAGGAGGAGAAATTATTTTAGAGCAACTGAAGCAAAGAAGGAGTGTTAAAGATATTTGCTTCAGTTACTGTTGTAATTTTTTAGCATAATAAGTTGCTTAGCTTTAGAATGAACGTGCTTTTTTAAATGTAATTTTTTTGGTTTGTTGAAATATTTAGCTTTTTTTGAATTCTTGTTATGCAGATTTTATACGAATTATGCTTTCCAGTTGACTATTTAAACCCCTCTATATTTAATAAAATAATAGATACATTTTCAATCAATATTTTAAAATTTTTCGATGCTCCATTATTTGAAAAAATCCAACAATGTTTAGCAACCCATCAACTACTTGATTAGCTTCTCTAAAACAATATGATACACTACAGTTTACTTGGAGTAAGATCTGAGATATGCCATCAATGATAGAGTTCCACTTCAGGTAATATTCCTATCATAACGGTGATTCATGCTCTCTTGACTTTAACGTGAAAGAACTATAAGTACGGGAAAAATATCTCATTAATTTTAACAGATAAGAGGTTTGTGGAGAAATTAATGTTGAGACATATCTAATCTAATAAAAATGTAGCTTCTCTGACAGCTTAATTTTTCAAATGAGATTATCACACAATTCAATATAATATCAAGGCAAGCATGGCTATAAAAAAATCAGGCCACTAAAAATATAAATAATAAAAGGTAAATAACTGATAAGATTGTGGAACTAATCGTGTCTTTATAATAATCGATATAGAAGTTGTTCGTTAGAAAGATTATGCATTTCTCAAACATCAAATCAAATAATCCCACAAACCGAAAAACTATTATGAGGGCTTCACTGGCTCGTTGTAAGGCAAGAATTAAGATTTAAAAAATGGAAAAGGGTCAAAACTGTCCCTAGACTGTTGGGGCCAGTACAACAATACCTTCCGTTCACCTATTTTGAAAATATTGCCCTCACCGTTATCTTTTCGGCTCAAGAATACCCTTACGACTAGCGGCCATGTTAGATAAAAAAATTTAATTAATTTCAGCGTGTCATAACGGAAAAAAGGTCAAACCTGCCCCTAGACTATTGGAGTTGGTACAATAATACCCCTCATCTAAAAAAATCTCTCCCCACCCCCTTCACCCTGCCCCTCTAGCGTGTGTGCATTCATATCCTTCTTGTTCATCTCATCCTTTTTTTGACCTTGCACTCTATTTAAATAATCACTACAAACATCATTAAAATTTTATTTTCAGACAACCAATTTTAGTCACCAATACTTTACGTCATACAACTTTCAAAGACTATATTAGGCAAAAAAATGTAAATAATTTTCACGTGTCATCGTCTCATTGGCCTAACTTAAAACTCACTTAAATTAAAATAAATTCACACACATTCTAAGACCCTTTTCTCTGTTTCTTTCTCCTCTTTCTTTTAAAAATTATTCCACCAACTAGAACTTACATACACCTATTTTTTTTCCTAAGCAAACAAAACCCTCTCGTATAGTTAATCACCTTCCTTTTCCTATTTCTTTGTCTATTAAATGTACACATCAATACTCCTTTTTTTTCATCGCAGAAATACCATTGATCATCAATTTTTCTTACAACACTTTACTGCTTCGTACAATAAGCTCAATCAAGTGTTTATTACAGTCACATTCACCAATAAGTCATATTTTCTCATATTCTCATGCATATGATCTCAAATATTTCTCTTAGTTTAACCGTCTCTTTTTTAAATTGGCGGTGTTGATAAAACCTAAAGAGCATCCTCGTACAATAGCTTAATTATGGACATGTTCGGATGTTCAGACTATAGCGAGCCGATGAAGAAGAAAAAGATCGAGGTCCGAGTAGAGACCAAATAATGCGGAGTTGTTAAGAAATATGCAACAAAAGATATTGAATGCTCAATGATACACTCTGTTAGTGTTCATATAGGGTTTGAAAGTTGTATGACGTAAAGTATTGGTGACTAAAATTGGTTGTCTGAAAATAAAACTTTAATGATGTTTGTAGTGATTATTCAAATAGAGTGCAAGGTCAAAAAAAGGAGGAGAAGAACAAGAAGGATATGAATGCACAAACGCTAGAGGGGCAGGGTGAAGGGGGTAGGGGAGAGATTTTTTGAGATGAGGAGTATTATTGTACCAACTCCAATAGTCTAGGGGCAGGTTTGACCTTTTTTCCGTTATGACACGTGAAAATTAATTAATTATTTTTATCTAACATGGCCGTTAATCGTAAGGGTACTCTTGAGCCGAAAAGATAACGGTGGTGGCAATAGTTTCAAAATAGGTGAACGAAGGGTATTATTGTACTGACCCCAATAGTCTAGGGGTAGTTTTGACTTTTTTCCGTTTAAAAAACATAATTGACTATCAATTAATTCATCATTTACTTTATAGTGGTGAATTGTTCACATTTAAATTGTATATTAGATAATCTAATACATTTAAAAACTTGATTTGGGTGAGTCAAAATATTGTTAGTCCCCAATCTATAATACACATAAGGCAAAATCCAATTAATACAAAAAATTAAAATATCCAAGTAAAATCATGTAGCTTCAGTTGAATTGTAAACGAGACCCAATAGATAGGTAGTTTTACCAAATGAAGAACAATTACATATAGCAAGTAAAGGAATTTGTGTTTACCTCCATGGGAGTCTTAGACTGAGCTTGAACTAAGTTATTAGCTTCATACACTATGCTGAAAACGAAAGTCAAAAACACCCAATCGGGAAGTTAAATTTTTTTAAAAAAAAAAAAAAAAAAAAACACTCCTGAATCAAGAACCATAATCAACTAGCCAAAGGTGAAACAAACATACATGAATTAGTCAAAAGGTTAACCATTCAAAACCATATTCCACAAACCAACATATATACATGAATTTAGAAGATACAGTAATCACGAATATATAAAGATTATTTTCACATACTGAAATACATACTAGTAGTAGTTTCTATTACTAGTAAGCCCGTTATTCTCAAATTCTGAGTCGGTCTCGGAAAGCACTAGCACTTTTCTTAAGAATTAACAATAAAAAAAGTTGAAACTCCAAGCTTTGATCAAGTATTAAGGACCATAAAATCTTCCCTGGAGATTTCTGCACTGAGTAGATAAAACTGTAGATTTCCTTTTTGGTTCATCTTTCTCCGTTTCTTCAGTATTATTATTGCCTGTAGCAGCCTTATTTTGGTTAGCTTTTTCTCCTTCAGATTCTCTATAACTATGCAAATACCTCATCAAAGGCTCAGCATAATTATCAAACCCTAGACTTCCCAAAGCCCAACAAATATCATCTCCATTCACTGTCTTACGCTTTTCTTTGTGACACTTATCCGATGCTTCTCCAGTAACAAAACTAATGAACTCAGATACACATTCTTGCATTGTTTCTTTGGCTTCTTTCGAAATCTTTGCGTTTTGTGGAAGAATTTGCTTCATAATCCTCCCCACATTAGCTATTGGCAACAACTTATCTTGCTCCTTAATTCCTCCTTCTTCGCTAATTGAATTGTATTTAGGGGTTGATCCAAATATGTTGATTTTATCAACCATTTTAGGAAACCTAAAACCTCAGATCCGCTCAAACACAGACACTTTCCTCTATTCTGCGTATTATTTGCCTCTTTATAAGCACAAGTTCATCTGTATTACGCTAAGTTGTAGTTACTAATTATATCGCCAAAGATTCTACGATATATATAAATTAGTGGTGATGGCAGACAAATTTGCATAGATGGTACAAAGTTAGGTCATATTTTGTTATAGGAGTATATATTAGCCTTTTTTAAAGGTAAAAACTTGCTTTAAACAATTATGGATCAAATTAATGGTCCCCTCCCCTCTGCCTTCCTACTTGTTAATGTTTAATCCTCTCCACAAGTTTTTAGTAATTAACCATATCTCAATCAATGCACATGTAGCATAGTACTTACTAACCAAACAAAACCAAAAAAATATCCGTTTGAAGTTGCAATATGATGTTGAAAGTTAAATCGGAAAAAAGAACATATGAGTTGGAAGAAAAACCCTAGTTCTTGGTTATGACCTACTACTTAGTAGATCTTTGCACTAGATAATATTAATCCAGTCTTTTGAAAATTGTCATTTTCCATTCCACAAACTCGGGGACACTAGATACGAGGAGATATGCATTTTTTGCTTTATTTAATTAGGTAACAGTAACATGAATATATTATAGGTATAGTTGAGTCCAAGTTGCTGGCAGTGGCAGGCAAGGTTATATAAATTATTGAAATTAGTACACAATTATTGGTCCATTTTAAAGATATATACAGGCAAAGGATTCGAACTGTTCCTAGTAAACAAACAGTGGCATCCATGATTTAAAGACCTATATGTCTAGCTAGATTGTACAAATTATACTTGTTTTTCAATATGAATATATATATAACGTTGTGTAAAGTTTCAGATATTAATTACTTTTTCCGTTTTATATTATTTGAATTAGTTTGACTCGGCACAAAGAAAAAGAAGAAAACTTTTTAAAATTATTGTCTTAAAAGCTTAAAATGTAAAAGGTTTGTGGGGTAATATCATTTATGTAGCTATAAAAGCTTCTAGTTAAGAGCAAAAAGGGAAAAATAACGAATTTAATATTGTATTATTTTTAAATTTAGATATGTGTCACTTATTTTGAAACATACTAAAAAGGAAAATATCTCATTTAATATGACACAACGGGAGTAGCGATTATTATTGGAAATCGATTATCAGCAAATTAAATTAGAAAAAGAAACGACTACTGAACTCTTTGTTAAAACCATAATCACTTCATTTATTGTGTTAGCCTGCTCAAAGAGATTATACTACATACTCAAGAAGCTGGCTTTTCATCAGTACGTTTATATAAGCTAGTCATAAGTAATGACAACCCAAGAATGATGTGTTCAAAACTCGGTTACTGAAACCATCACCTTGTTTGAGGTGTGTATACATCCAAAATGGGACTTGTCCCAGAAAGAGGCAAGCAAGGTTCGATTCCATGTTGTTTGACTCAAAATGTTACTGATCATTTATGAATTCAAAACAGTCGATATAAATTTAGGGTCAATCATAGCAAGTCGTAACACATCAAAAAATCTAACAAGGGTAAAGAAAATGGAAATGTTCGTATTAGCAACAGAAAACACCGGTGATCTTTATTCATGATAATAGAGTAGTCTGCCTCCCCATGGAGAGGTTCAGAGCTTTACAATCATGTTCAATTCGATCTACCCTCTTTCTGTCTTTTCTTTTGGGTTCTCACTATGTATTTTACTCTATGTTTCTAGAGCCCCCCATAGGGAGAGAGAGAGTAGAACCCCTTTTTGTGGGTCCTCCCTTGATATTTATAGATGTTGCCGTATGAGTTGACCTTTTGTGGTTGGGCCCACGTTAGGAGGTTATTTCAGACATATCAGATGGGTCGTGACCTCAATAAACATTTTAGATGGATACAGAAAGTACCCTTAATTAAAAGTGATCATGGCACTTATTATTCCTGCGTTAGCCAAAATGAACGATTAACCTTGTCGACCGTTGTAAAATCGGATTGTGACCCATACAGTTAGTCCATCCGCTTATCATGGTCGCCTCGAAGTCGAACCTGATGAGTGGATTTTAGTAATCGAAGAATGGACCTTTTTTGGGTGGGGGAAGGGGGGATGGGGGGAGACGACGACTGCTTGTGTCGAGATTGTGGCACCTCTTCCCCTCCTCCTCCCATATAACAAAGGTCCGATCTTTTGTACACGAGTATTACTAGCGAAGGGGCATAGTCGGTACGTCGCAATGTGAACATGATTCTTGCAGTCCATATGAGTTTTCGATGGTGTAGGATTTAACCTGCCCTTGGTGGTAAATCATTTATTTTCCCATAATGAGTGAGATAGCGATCGTGACAGGGAAAGTACTTTATGTCTTCAATCGTGGCGATGCCCGTTTCGGTAGAATCAAACCGTTTTTTACGGTGGATATGCATTTAATGGCACCCGTCGATTTTTCCAAAAATCAATTGCGTTGCCTATAAGACAGTTTGGGGTACTTGATTCCTGGTATTATCTAGTTTACTTGTGAGGTTTTTGCAGCTCTTATTTCCTGTGAGCTTTAGAATTCTTTCGTCTTTGCAAAGAGTTCTTTCCCGTTCTTAGTAGAATCCAATACCCTATTCTATTCTTTAGGCAACTGATCAATGGCTGGTTCTTCTTCCCGTGAAATTCTTCCGACGGTGGTGCCGGTTAATCCTCTGGTGATTAAAGGCCTTTCTCCAGTGCTGGGAGATGATGGGCAAAATGAAGCTAAGAGAGTTTCGTTGGTAGACGAAATACTTCTCGCAACTGGGAGCCCGACGGTGGATTTCACCATTGACGGTGGAGATGGCTCGGTGGATGAGGCCCCATTGATGGGGGGGTGGGTATGGCCCAACTACGGGAATAAGGGTTCATGCCTTC
>JASVEL010013150.1:0-105758 GCA_032618575.1 Nicotiana noctiflora
ACAAGTTACGTATTGTTTCGATCCCATTGCTCGTGACTCGCACGCATGCAGGTCGTCCCCGCTCGCGTGGTTGCACCGGTTATTCCTCCGACCTCGCACCCGCCCGCCCAGAAGATATGGTTCAAAGACATGCTCGAGGACGAGCGCGCCGTCTTCGAGAGATTTGCAGACTTCGCCCACCCCATTTCGGCGCGCGAGGCGAGGATGCCCGTGTTTCTTGGATAAATGTCGAAGATGCTCGCGTACGGCCGGTATTCTCGAGTCCAGCGGAGTTTCATTTACTACATTTCAGCTCACCGGTCCCGCATTTGATCGGCGGGAGGAGTTCGAGAGGCGTAGGCTCGCTAGAGAAGCACCTCTCACATGGCGGCAGCTTCTCTACTCTCTTTCTAGAGAAATATGTACCTCGGCCTCGCCGTGAGGAGCTACGTCGCCGCTCCGAGTGGTTGATTCAGTGGCGACATGTCCGTGACCCGCATGAGCTCGGATTCACACGGCTGGCTAGGCATGCCACACGGATGATCCCTAATGACAGGGAGAGGATCGTGAGGTTCATCGATGGCCTCAACTACTCTATCCGTATTCTTACGACCAGCGAGCGAGTTCTATCATCATCATTTGAGCAGGTAGCCGATATGGCACGCTCCATTGAGGCGGATCGTCGCCGAGAGAGAGAGAGCGGGAGGCCAAGAGGCCTCGTGGTTCTGGCAGTTTCAGCGGTGCTCCATCTGGAGGGCATTCCCAGCAGAGCGAGGTCGCTCATCTAGACCTTCTCATTCAGAGCCGCCCGCAGCAGCAGCGGAGGTTCTGACGGTCGTGGTCGACGTGGTTTCAGCGAGGTCGCCATCGCTGGTGCCCTCCCGACCCCGTAGCGAAGACCTACTTCTCCGAAGCACCGGTGCATGTTATGAACGTGGCGAGTTTGGCCACATGAGGAGACAGTGCCCTCGACTCCGTAAGGACAGGACACAGCAGAGGGATCAGCCCTCCTCTTCAGCACCATCTCAGTCTAGTAGAGGTGGAGATCAGTCTTCTCGTAGTCGCCCCAGAGGCGAGGAGAGATCTGGTGGAGGCCAGGCATGGTTCTATGCTCTTCCTGACAGGCGTGATGCAGTTGCCTCTGATGCAGATGCCTCTGTTCTATTTGATCCAGGGTCCACATATTCTTACGTGTCCTCTTATTTTGCACATCATTTGGGTGCGACTCGTGGTATTCTTGATTTACTTGTTCATGTATCCACCCCCGTGGGTGATACGATTGTTGTGGATCATGTCTATAGATCCTGTGTTATATCTATTGGGGGTCTGGAGACCCAGGCAGGTTTGCTATTGTTGGGCATGGTGGACTTTGATGTTATATTGGGTATGGACTGGTTGTCTCTGTACCATGCAATATTGGACTATCACGCTAAGACAGTTACGTTGGCTATTCCTGGTATTTCTCAAATCGAGTGGCGGGGTTCGACTGATTTCATCCCTAGCCGTGTCATTTCGTTCTTAAAGGCTTGGAAAATGGTTGAAAAAGGGTGTTTGTCGTACTTAGCATTTGTGAGAGATGTGGGAGCTGAGTCTCCTAGCATTGATTCCGTACCTTTGGTGAGGGATTTTCCAGATGTATTCCCCTCAGACCTGCCGGCATGCCGCCGGACAGGGATATTGATTTTGGCATTGACCTGGTGCCGGGCACTCAGCCCATATCCATTCCTCCTTATCGGATGGCACCAGCTGAGTTGACAGAACTGAAAGAGCAGCTTCAGGAGCTTCTGGATAAGGGTTTCATCTGACCTAGTGTGTCCCCGTGGGGTGCATCGGTGTTATTTGTTAAGAAGAAAGATGGTTCCATGCAGATGTGTATTGATTATAGGTAGTTGAACAAGGTAACAGTGAAGAACAAGTACCCTCTACCGCGCATTGATGATTTGTTTGATCATTTACAGGGTGCGAGGGTATTTTCTAAGATTGATCTTCGTTCAGGCTATCATCAGTTGAAGATCAGGGACTTTGATATTATGAAGACTGCATTCAGGACCAGATATGGTCACTATGAGTTTCTTGTGATGTCTTTTGGGCTGACCAACGCCCCAGCAGCATTTATGCATCTGATGAACAGTGTGTTCAGGCCCTCTTTGGATTTATTTGTGATTGTGTTCATTGATGACATTCTAGTCTACTCCCGTAGTTAGGAGGAGCATGCTCATCATTTGAGTATTGTGTTGCAGAGATTGATGGAGGAGAAGTTGTATGCTAAATTCTCCAAGTGCGAGTTTTGGCTCGAGTCAGTAGTATTTCTAGGTCATGTGGTGTCTCGCGATGGTATTCAGGTTGATCCGAAGAAGATAAAGGCGGTGTAGCAGTTGGCCTGCACCGACCTCGCCATCGAGATCCGTAGCTTTCGGGATTGGCAGTGGTATTATCGCCGATTCGTTCGTGGATTCTCTTCTATTGCTTCATCCCTGACTAGATTGACTCGGATGGTGTTCCTTTCTTATGGTCCGAGGAGTGCGAGGAGAGCTTTCGAAAGCTCAAGACAACACTGACCACAGCACCGGCCTTGATTCTACCGACGACTTCAGGTTCATATACCGTATATCGTGATGCCTCGTGAGTGGGCATTGGTTGTGTGTCGATGCAGGGGGTAGAGTTATCGCATATGCTTCTCGTCGGCTGAAGCCCCACGAGAAAACTACCCCGTTCACGATTTGGAATTAGTCGCTATTGTTCATGCCTTGAAGATTTGGAGGCATTATCTATATGGTGTATCTTGTGATGTATATACGGATCACCGTAGCCTTCAGCATTTGTTTAAGCAAAAAGATCTAAATTTGAGGCAATGGAGATGGCTTGAATTGCTTAAAGACTATGATATTACTATCTTGTATCATCCCGGGAAAGCCAATGTAGTGGCTGATGCATTGAGCCGGAAGGCTATTAGTATGGGCAGCTTGGCGTATATTCCAAGTTGGGGAGAGACCCCTAGCAGTTGATGTTCAGGCGTTAGCTAACCGGATGGTAAGGCTGGATATTTCTGAGCCCAGTCGGGTGATGGCTTATGTAGTAGCTCGTTCTTCTTTATATGATCGTATCCGGGAGCGCCAGTATGATGATCCACACTTACTTGTCCTTAAGGACAGAGTTCAGCATGATGATGCTAGGGATGTCACTATTGATAGTGATGGTGTGTTGCGGATGCAGGGCCGGATATGCGTGCCCAATGTTGACGGCCTTCGTGAATTGATATTGGAGGAGGCCCATAGCTCGCGGTATTCTATTCATCCAGGAGCCGCGAAGATGTACCAGGATTTGAAGCAGCATTACTGGTGGAGAAAGATGAAGAAAGATATTGCGAGCCATGTGGCTCGGTGTCTAAACTGTCAGCAGGTCAAGTATGAGCATCAGAGACCTGGTGGTGTATTCCAGCGTATTGATATTCCCTGAGTGGAAATGGGAGAGGATCACTATGGACTTTGTTACTGGACTCCCTCGGACAACGAGGAAGTTTGATTCGGCTTGGGTGATTGTGGATAGGCTTACCAAGTCAACTCACTTTATTCCAGTTAGTACTAGCTACTCATCGGAGCGGTTGGCAGAGATATTCATCCGTGAGATAGTGAGATTGCATGGAGTTCCTATTTCCATTATATCGGACAGAGGTACCCAGTTCACATCTCAGTTCTGGAGGACATTTCAGCGAGAGTTGGGGTCACAGGTAGAGTTGAGCACAGCATTTCATCCACAGACGGATGGGCAGTCTGAGCGTACTATTCAGATATCTGGAGGACATGTTGCGTGCTTGTGTCATTGATTTTGGTGGTTCATGGGCTGATTATTTGCCTTTGGCGGAGTTTGCTTATAATAATAGCTATCAGTCCAGCATTCAGATGGCGCCGTATGAAGCTTTATATGGGAGGCGGTGTAGGTCTCCCGTTGGTTGGTTCGAGCCCGGCGAGGCTAGGTTGTTAGGGACAGAGTTAGTCCAAGATGCCTTAGATAAGGTGAAGGTGATTCAGGAGAGACTTCGCACAGCTCAGTCGCGTCAGAAGAGTTATGCAGACCGAAAGGTCCGAGATGTGTCTTATTCGGTAGGTGAGAAGGTGTTGCTGAAAGTTTCGCCTATGAAGGGTGTTATGAGGTTTGGAAAGAAAGGAAAGTTGAGCCCAAGGTTCATTGGACCTTTTGAGGTGCTTAGGAAAGTTGGGGAGGTGGCTTATATGCTTGCTTTGCCACCCAGTTTGTCGGGAGTTCACCCGGTGTTCCATGTATCTATGCTCCGGAAGTATGTCGGAGACCCGTCTCATGTGTTGGACTTCAGCACGATACAGCTAGATGAGGATTTGACTTATGATGTGGAACCAATAGCCATTTTGGGTCGACAGGTTCGTAAACTGAGATCTAAGGATATAGCTTCAGTGAAAGTGCAGTGGAGAGGTCGTCCCGTGGAGGAAGCAACTTGGGAGACCGAGCAGGAGATGCGAAGCAGATATCCACACTTGTTTGATGCTCCAGGTATGTTTCTTAACCCGCTCGCGGACGAGCGTTTGTTTAAGTTGGGGAGAATGTAACGACCCGGCCCGTCGTTACGGGAATTATCACCCCGTTACCTTGCATTTGCATATATTATGCTTTTAAAACAGTATTAGAGTATATCGGGTGAGTTAGGAGTGATTTGGATTGAAAATGAAACAAATAGCATGTTCGAAGAAAGCTTGAATATGAAAAGTCAACCAAGAGTTGACTATTGAGTTAGAGTGCTCGGAACCGGATTCTGATGATTCGACTAGTTCCGGAGGATCATTTATGACTTAGGAGAACAATCGGAATTGAATTTGGAGGCCCGGTGCAGAAATAGGCTTGAATTGGCTAAGGTTGAATTTTGGCGAAATCCGAACGGTAGGTGAGATTTTGATCCGGGGTCGGAATGGAATTCCGACAGTGGCAGTAGCTTCGTTAGGTGATTTTGGATGTGCCTGCAAAATTTCACGTCATTCGGACGTCGTTTGGTCGGGTTTTTGATTGAATGTGTAATTTGGAATGTTTTAAGAAATTTAGGCTTGAATCCGTGTGTAATTGGTGATTTTGATGTGTTGGATGGTGTTTTTATGATTGGAACAAGTTCGTATCGTGTTTTGGGGTATGTTGGTGGTTTTCGTTGAGGTCCCGGGGCCTCGGGGTGAATCCGGACCATCATCCGGCATTTGGAAGCAAGAAGTGATCTGCTGTAAATTGCAGATCACTGGGCATAAAATAAGCCTTCGCGTTCGCGAAGGAGGGTCCCGCGTTCGCGAAGGCCGGGTCAGTAAGGCATCGCGTTCGCAAGAGCAGTGACGCGTTCGCGTAGGTTGGGGCCAGTTGGTCATCGCGTTCGCGATGGGTGGGATCGCGTTCGCGCAAGAGGAAAAGGTAAGGCATCGCGGACGCGTGGCTTCACGTCGCGTTCGCGTAGAGTAAAAATCCGGAGCTGGGAAGTTGGCCTTCGCGGACGCGTGAAGGTGTGTCGCGTTCGCGAAGGGTATTTTTGGGCATAGCTTCGCGGACGCGTGATAGGCGTCGCGAACGCGTAGAGCAAATTGCTCTGGCAGTGAGTTTAATTACAGAACATTTCACATACGGGTTCATTAACCCAAAACTCCATTTTTGAGTTCCAAGAGGAGAAATTGACGGGAGATTGCTGGGAAATCATCGGGGTTTCGTTGGAGGTAAGTTTTGTGGCTTAATTACATCATTTTAACATGAAATCCTTGGTTAATTCCCTGTAAATGGAAGATTAAATGTGGGTTTTAACCCTAGGCCTAAATTGTAGAAAAACAAGGATTTGAGTGGGCAAATGGAGTCCGATTTTGGTAAAATTGATATGCTTAGACTCGTATTGAGACGAGGGTTCCAGAAATGTGAATTTCGTAAATTTTCGGAATGTGGGCCTGGGGCTCGGGTTTTGACAACTTTGGGAATTTTGATGTAAATTGAGTTGTATTGATTGGGTGTCGTCCCATTGGCCTAATTTGTTGTATTTCTACTGTATTGGATCAGATTCTACGCGTGCGGAGCTTGATTCTCGTGGCAAGGGCATTGCGGAATAGTCGTCGCGCCGTATCGAGGTGAGTAATATATGTGGGTGATGACCAGCGGGTTCGAAACCCCGGTATACCACTTTGTGACGCTGTATAGCGGCGAGACACGCACACTCTTGAGAGTGCGGGGTCGATCATGAATTGGAGACTAAATATTAGTCCAACCTGTTGATACTGTATTATTGGCTATTCTAGAGCCGTCGAACCTCCTTCTCGGAGGGTTGCATATATATATTGTGATGATGGCTACTCTTGAGCCGAGGAACCCCTTTCTTGGGGCGGTTGATTATACATGTGGGCCGTGAGCCAGTTATTGGATCCCGCGAGGATCGTTATCATTGTCTTATCACAGAGACATGCTAGTTTACTACTAGTCCGCAGCTATTTTTGTTATTGTGCAAATTCCAATCTCTGGAACTTGATATTACTGTTTTCCAACTGAAAAATGATAAAAGAGTTTTCAAAAACTACTTTTGAGCCTGCGAGGCTGTATCTGCATATTAGCTGACTAGTAGTGGATCGGGCCTGCACGCCGCAGCAAGATATATGTTGGATCGGACTGCACGCCGCAGTGATATCTCTATGAGATGTGCTTGGGCTGTAGGAGCCCCTCCGAAGTCTGAACCCCCACAGTGAGCACGGGTACCCAAAATTGGAGTCGGGCTACACGCCGTAGCGGTCATATCATGCATTGCATTGCATTTAGCTACATCTGCTAGCTGTTATGCTATTTATTGGTAATTGTTGGTACAGGTACAGAGAATATTGATTCTATGACAGGGTAGCCGATTATAGCTTTACATAGTGCTTTATTGCGGATTTCTTATCTGCGCTGTCTTACCCTTGTTTATTACCACTGAGTCTGGCAGTACTCATTTTACTCCTGCACCTTGTGTGCAGATCCAGGTACCTCTCAGCAGTGATCCAGTAGCTGTGCGAGGCGACGTTTGTGGATATTCGAGGTAGCTGCAGAGTCCGCAGGACCCGATATTCCTTCCTATTGTCTTTTGATTTTGTATTGACATTTCTTTCCGCACTTGGTATTCTTGTAAACCTTTTATACTCATGTTCAGTAGAGGCTCATGACTCTTGACCCTTGGTCTATGGGAGTTAATATATTTTGGGACTTGGTTTCCCCGGTTTCGTTATATGTATCACTGTTATTTCGTAAATTAAAATGCTTAAATGGGTTAAAGAGAGCTCCTAGCTCCGTTGTTGATATTGATTGGTCAGGCTGGCTTAGCAATGTGCTGGGCGCCATCACGACCGGATTTGGGGTCGTGACAATCATGAATTGGAGACTATATATATTAGTCCGACCTGTTGATACTGTATTATTGGCTATTCTAGAGCCGTCGAACCTCCTTCTCGGATGGTTGCATATATATATATTGTGATAATGGCCACTCTTGAGCCGTCGAACCCCCTTCTTGGGCGGTTGAGTATACATGTGGGCCGTGAGCCAGTTATTGGATCCCGCGAGGATCGTTATCATTGTCTTATCATATAGACATGCTAGTTTACTACTAGTCCGCAGCTATTTTTGTTATTATGCAAATTCCAATCTCTGGAACTTGATATTACTGTTTTCCAACTGAAAAATGATAAAAGAGTTTTCAAAAACTACTTTTGAGCCTGCGAGGCCGTATCTGCATATTAGCCGACTAGTAGTGGATCGGGCTGCACGCCGCAGCAAGATATATGTTGGATCGGACTGCACGCCGCAGTGATATCTCTATGAGATGTGCTTGGGCTGTAGGAGCCCCTCCGGAGTCTGAACCCCCACAGTGAGCACGGGTACCCAAAATTGGAGTCGGGCTACGCGCCGTAGTGGTCATATCATGCATTGCATTGCATTTAGCTACATCTGCTACCTGTTATGCTATTTATTGGTATTTGTTGGTACAGGTACAGTGAAGATTAATTCTATGACAGGGTAGCTGATTATAGCTTTACATAGTGCTTTATTGCGGATTTCTTATCTGCGCTGTCTTACCCTTGTTTATTACCACTGAGTCTGGCAGTACTCATTTTACTCCCTGCACCTTGTGTGCAGATCCATGTACCTCTCAGCAGTGATCCAGTAGCTGTGCGAGGCGACGTTTGTGGATATTCGAGGTAGCTGCAGAGTCCGCAGGACCCGATATTCCTTCCTACTGTCTTTTGATTTTGTATTGACATTTCTTTCCGCACTTGGTATTTTTGTAAACCTTTATACACTCATGTTCAGTAGAGGCTCATGACTCTTGACCCTTGGTCTATGGGAGTTGATGTATTATGGGACTTGGTTCCTTGTTTTCGTTATTTGTATCGCTATTGCTTCGTGATTTAATATGCTTAAATGGGCTAAAAGAGAGCTTCTAGCTCCGTTGTTTATATTGATTGGTCAGGCTGGCTTAGCAATGTGCTGGGCGCCATCACGATCGGATTTGGGGTCGTGACATGTATTCATATGTATTTGTATGTGTTTGTACTAATTAATATTTCCTGTAATCTGTTTATTCCCAGTATGCATAGCCAAGTTTTTTTCAATTAGAAGTGTTATTCCAGTGGTACTAATAGTTGTATGCATATGTATTTAAATGTATTTAGCTTACATAAATGAACTTATGAGTAGTTTTATACAACATATACTAGTAGTGTATTTATATGTATTAATATATATCTTTTTATTGTTAACTACAGGGATTAGATTTGTTTGTTAAGAATCAGCCAAAATTAGCACCCCATATTAGTAGTTATACTAATACTGAGATAGTATCCCACCTAAAAGACAAACTTACTCCCGAACAATACCAACAGTTCAGTCATACTGTCTTTGGGCCATTCCTTCAGATGAAGCGATGTGATGTTCAACATCAACTGTTTTGATGCTTCATGTCTCTTCAGTTAAACGGAACCCCAAGCAATGTATTTGGTTTATATGTAAATGGTATTGAGTTGCACTTCACATTAAGGGAGTTTGCGATCATGACTGGACTAAAATGTGTAGGCGAAGATGTAGATTTTGAGTTCGGTGAAAGTATGCCTAACAGGCTTGTTGTGAAATATTTTGGTGGTGCTAATATAGTCAAGAAGAAAGATCTGATTGAATGCTTCAACAACAAGGCATGGGGTATTGATAATGACGAGGATGCATTGAAGATCGCATTGTCGTATTTCATTCATACCTTCATATTTTCATCTGAGAAGAGCATTGCGTCTATTCCCAAGTTGCATTTTGATTTAATAGAGTCGGGGCGTTATTCTGAATATCATTGGGGTGTTAGCGCATTTGCTATGTTGATAAATTCTATTAGCAAGAAGATGGACAATGTTAAAAAATATTACAGGATAGCTGGGATGCCCCTAGCTATGCAAGTATGGTTTTACGAGTGTTGTCCTTTGGTCGATTCCAAGATTGTTGTTCGTGTTGGCAATGTTGTCCCAAGAATTCTCAACTGGAGAACAACTGGAAATCCGGCAACTTTTTCATATCCGATGAATGGAATGTTCAGTGACACTGGAAACAAGATAATATACAATTGTTATTATATTTTTATCAATATTCTGTTGTTATATATTCATATATATAGCTGTTATATACATATTAATACATATTAATACATATAGTTCCTTTTATATTGATACAGTTAAATACAGGGATATAGAACTGTATTTTAATTTATACTTTTACTTTTCTCCAGATTGTTTTCAAAAACATTAAGCCTCAAGGAATAGAGCTTGCTGCACTACAGATTCCCCATGGGTGTACAGATGATGAAAAAATACAAAAATGCTGCTCATTCACACAAAACAAAAGATGATAGTGATGACTTATCTTCTACATCCAATCTGCGTTCTAAGAGAAAGCTTTCTGAGAGTGTTGGTCCTTCATCAACATTACCAAATAAGAAGTTCAAGGAAAAGGCCAAGATTTCTACCAGAGAAAGGGTATATCAGCAAAAAGTTTCTCCTATTGGTGTGTCAGATATGCAACACAAAAGTGGGAATGATGATCAGCTCCCAGATGTTAATAAAGATGAAGTATCTGCTTTGAGGAAAGACATTAATGAATTCAAAGAATATGTAAGTATTTTCTCTTAGATTTGTTTTTTAGAGTTTAATGCTATATTTTTAAGTAATCTTATAATTGTTTTATACTGTTAAGGTTGTTGGTGAGTTTAGTTCTCTTAGAACATTGATAACGGATAACTTCAAGATGATTTCACACCATCTTCAACAAAATCAGCCAAACGAGCCCATATGGAGAGATGATGGTGGCATTCACAGTGAGGCCAAAGATAATCATAAGGTTTAATATCAATTTAATTCCATTGCTCAACTGTTATTTTAGTAAGTCTATATATGTATTTAAACCTTTAAATCAAAATATATATATGTAGATGTATTCAAAGTACTGTATTTAAACATATAATAGTAATGTATTTAGATGTAAATGTGAACTTATATCAAGATGATTTAACATATAATGATAATGTATTTAACTGTATTAACATGTATACTTTTTTATATATATAACAAAAGCAGACTTCTAAGCCAGAGGAACCATCCAACATACCATCTACCACTATTGACTTCTATGTTTTACAATTTGAACTGGACGACAAGTTTCTACCCAGTCAAATACCCGAAACTAGAATAGTGGTTCATAGCAGTGCCATAAAGGATGAAGTTACACCTGTGCAAGTCCAAAGGAACAGGCGACCAAGTAGATGGAACTCTTCGCTTTACCAATCTAACTTCGACTCAGGAGGTTAGTGATCTTTCAAACGTAATATTCATCTTTCAATGTTATTGAAATATTTATATTAGTTCATAACCAAAAATAACTTGTACAGCATGTTCCTCTGTTAAGTTGACACCAATATTTGAGCAAAGACACCCGTTTGAGGAATATTCAATAACGGGGCCTAACCCTATGTTGCTCATCCAAGAATATGTTAAGTGGGTTCGTGATGGTCTACTAGCAAGACATGATCAGAAGTGAGTTTAACATAATTTATTGTGTTGTGTTTTTCATTAGTTTAATGTCTATAAATAACTAATGTTATACAATACTTGCAGAGGTAATCTTGAAGACCATTACAAGAAAAACAAGTCTACACTTCACATTCCAATGGATTTTGGTGTTGGCCAAGTTATTTCAAAAAACTGGTTTTACCTTCTGTCAATCGATGGGAAGTTATGGGATGACAGTGTAAGTATTTCATTATTGATATATTTTGTGTTCATTCCAAGAATATTCTGGTTTTACCTTCTGTCAAAACTATATTGAATAAACATGTATTAATCTGTATTTAAGTGCTAGTAGTTGAATGCTTAACTACTTCTTCATATGTTAATGCATTAGCTAAGCTTGTAGTGATTAGCTTCTAAAGAGTTCTTGATAAACCATATAATGAATTTGATGAATATGTGCTATAATTGGCTATATTTGAAAGGTTCTTGAGTTTTATTTTTTTGGGGTTCATTTTTTATATCCGAATAAAATGAAAGAGGTGTCAAACTTGCTGTATTGAGGGACTACATAGCAGACAGTCTGTATCAACATGTATTAAACTGTATTATACTATGTTTTCATCTATTTTTTATTTTATTTCAGCTATGTTTTCTAGTTTAAAGTGTTCTATAGAATTGAATAAACATATATTGAATAAACATGTATTAAAATGTATCAAATTCTGTGTTCAACTATAAGTTTTCATTTTCTTTTGGTTTTAGCACATGGACGTCATATTCTATTATTTGAGAAAAATGGGCAAGTACAACCAGCACAAGGGCTTCACATATATCACAGTTGACTGCATCTTCAAGACCAGAATAGATGAGATATATGATAGGTATGAAGATACGGATAGCGATGCTAATGTAGCCAAACAAGAAGATGTTATTTGTGAGTACATTAAGGGATACAGAATGCATGCTAATGTACCTTGGAATACATTGGATAAATTGTTGATACCTGTCAATTTGAAGGACAAGATTCACTGGGTTTTGGTTGTTGTTAATTTCAAAGAAAGATGTATCAGAGTGTATGACTCCTACATATCTGTCGGTCATGATGCCTATGTTATATTTGAGATTGCAAAGCTGGCCAAGTTACTGCCTATGTATTTGTCTATTAGTGGCTTTTACATAGACAGTCAAGGCATAGACTCGTCTTCATATCCGGCAAACACTAATCCAGACCATAATGAACCATTTCAAGTTGTGTTTGTTCCAGATTTGCCAAAACAAAAAGTGGCTAGCATGTAAGTATTCAATCATCACTTTTTATATATACATATTTACTCTTATTATTCAATTAATATTCTTTTTTGAATCACATATTGTTGTAGGGATTGTGGGGTGCATGTTGCAGCTTATGCGGAGTTTCTTTGCACTGTTGGAGATATTACACAAAAAACTCCATTTGATGCAACTCTTCTTCCGTCAAAGATATGGTGCTTTGTTATGGGATTATGCTTTACGCAAGATAGAGGTTGGTGCAGTAAGCGAAAGTGAAACACCTTCAAAGATTGGAAGGCAAATATCTGAGTTGGATGCAAACAAGCAGATAGTTTTAGAATAGTTTTATGTTAGTTTACTTGTTTCGTTCCAGTTATTTTGGGTTTACTGTGTATTAACTAATTAGCTGAAACGTGTTTTAGTTTTGAATGATAACCTGCAATTAAGGTACATTTTGCACATTTTGGGTTCAGGTGTATATTACCTTCATTAATATCAGTTTTTTTCTGTAATATACAGTTGTTATTAAGTTATATTCAACTGTTATAAGTTCAGGTGCATTAAGTTGTATTCATGAGTTATGTTCAGGTGTATTAAGTTTTATTCATAAGTTATATTCAACTGTTGTACTCATCAGTTATATTCATCAGTTATACTCATCAGTTGTGTAATATACAGTGGTTATTAACTTGTATTCATAAGTTATAAGTTCATGTGTATTAAGTTGTATTC
Organism: Nicotiana noctiflora; assembly: GCA_032618575.1. Lineage (NCBI taxonomy): Eukaryota > Viridiplantae > Streptophyta > Magnoliopsida > Solanales > Solanaceae > Nicotiana > Nicotiana noctiflora. Next base: position 13,029 of record JASVEL010013150.1, read on the forward strand.
ATAAGTTATGTTCAAGTGTATTAAGGTGTATTCATAAGTTATATTCAACTGTTGTCCAGTTGTTTTAAGTTATATTCATTGGTTATATTCATAACTTATGTTTAGTTGTATTAAGTTGTATTCATAAATTATATTCAACTGTTGTCTAGTTGTTTTAAGTTTTATTCATTAGTTATATTCATAACTTATGTTTAGTTGTATTAAGTTGTATTCACAAGTTATATTTGAGTGTTATCCAGTTGTTTTAAGTTTTACTCATCAGTTATATTCTTCAGCTGTATAATATATGTATTCAGGTGTATTAAGTATTATTCAACAGTTAAGTTGCAGGTGTTGCCTAGTTGTATTTAAGTGTATATTGCCACGTAAATTCAACTGTATATTAATATATATTGATAAACAGTGTTCATGTACTATCTAAATGAATTAAGTTTTATTGAAAATCTATATTTTATTTATATTCAATTATAAACACCCATGTTCTAATATATGTATATTACTAATATAATCTCATAACCACTTCACTCATATATGTATGATCATGAATAATTCTACTACATATCATTCAGACAAATTCTTGAGTAGACAATACATTCGAGAATACACTTATTTATTACGTGGAGCATTCCTACAAGTTCTCTTGTTATGTCCTACTTGACCACATATGCTACATGAATGTTGATTTTTCAGCAACAACAATTCACTTAAAGTTTTGTCGCGCTTCTTCTTTGGCCTTCCAGGAGGTCTTTTCCATTTGGGTGGTAGTACAACCTCATTTGCAACATGTTCTGGTATAGTCCAATCATTTTTGTCTGGTAACGGGTAAATTGGCACATCGTATGTCATTACAATTATACTTGGCTTGTAATAGTTGGAGCAATAATCATCTGGCATTAAAAACTTGCTCTTCAATACTGCCCATGCATGTGGGCATGGCAATTCATCAACTTGGAACCTTCCACAAACACATTTTCTCTGGAGCGTGCATACTGTGTAATACCTCCCACCATCGTTAACAGTATATAATTATTCAGTTGAAGGTACCACCTACATTAAAAAATATAATTATAATTTTTGAACACATCAAACAGTAATAAAGTATATATATTTCAACATTAAATTGTTTCAATAAATTTAAAAAGATACAGCTTCATCCAAGTTCTATAAAACTCAACTGTTAGCAGCATATGTATACACATGTATTCGAGTGCATTAAATTGCATTTCAGAAAAGTTTCAACCTATATATGCACTCGTTTTAACATTTATTTATATGGAATATGACATTAAACAACAAACTTACAGTCATACGAGTACACATTGTCTCATTCAACTCGAGCATCTCCTGGTACTTTTTCCCTAACGTCTTGTACATATGTGTAGCTTCTTTACGGTTACTACAATTCCACAGTCCAAACATCTTTCAAACTTCTTCTAATATGTCGTATATTGGCAATTCTCTTGCTGAAACTAGTGCTGCATTAATTGACTCAGCCATATTTGAAGTCATTGTCCAACCCCTATTAACAGGTGCATACAACCTCACCCACATTTCGTATCCAGCTAACTCTAAGTATTCTTTCACCCTAATATCTACCTTTTAAATATTCTCCATAAAACTATCAAATTCAGACTGTGTGTATGCTTTTGCCATCGAGAAGTATATTTCGCTCAACTTGGAATGGCTCTTTTTGAATTTCTTGTAACCGTTATTCCACAGATCCCATATGCAAGCAAAATATGGTACATCTAGATACACTCTCGATATAGAATTAATGATACTCTCATTTCTATCAGAAACAATGCACATGTTTTCTCTCACACCGTATGCTACTTTGAATTGTTCAAAGAACCACGTCCAAGCAGCATCGTTCTCTGAATCAATAACACCATATGCTAATAGCAATGTATGACCTGTTTGTAACGACCCAACTCGTCGTTACGGGAGTTATCGCCCCATTTTCTCCATTTAATACTTCAATATGCTAACTTATATGTGTTTGGAAAGTTAGAACCAAATCGGAGGGAATTTAGATAGAAATAAGGCCATAAATCCCTTTTTGAGAAGAATAGGTTGGAAAAGTCAACCGAATGTTGACCGATGACTTTGGCAGCTCGGAATTCAATTTTGATGATTTGACTAGTTTTGGAGGATCATTTATGGCTTAGGAGAGCAATCGAAATCGAATTCGGAGGTCCGGTGAAGTTTTAGGCTTGAATTGGCTAAGGTCGAATTTTGATGAAATCCGAACGGTAAGTGAGATTTTGATCCGGGAGTCGGAATGGAATTCTGATAGTTGCAGTAGCTCCGTTAGGTGATTTGGGATATGCGTGCAAAATTTTAGATCATTCGGAGGTGTTTAGGTCGAGTTTTAGATCAAATGCAAGTTTCGAAGTTTTGGAAGAACTTAGGCTTGAATACGATGTAAATTTGGTGTTTTGATATTAGTTTTGGTGTTTTGAGAGTGAAACTAAGTTTACATGATCATATGTGGCATGTTAGTATGTTCGTATACAGTCCCGAGGAGCTCGGATGAGTTTCAGATAGGTTTGGGTTGCGTTATGCTCGTTTTTCTTATGCTTCGACATCGTTTTTTTCAAGCATAAATGATATTATATTGAACAAATGAGCTCTGATTACTGTTTTGAATGATGAATTAGATCCGTATCATAATTACGGACCCGTAGCAAAAAGAATCATCGAATTTGGACATCGTATGAGGATTTTATGGCTATTTTACTAAGGTTGCCCAGATTTTCAGGTTAATGACGAAATTGCCCCTGACGGCGTATTAAAAACCTGCTCTATTTGCAAATCTTAAAACCTACATATCTCCTTCATTATAAGGTCAAATTGAGTGATTCAAAAGCCTAAATTCATTATAATTTCACAAGGAGTCCATTGGGAGCAGTTAAACGCGTGAACAGTATACCTAGAACGAGCAGGTCGAGTTTTTTTCCAATTTTGGAACGGGAAGAAGCTTCTGAGGTGATTTTTAAGAGAGAAATCAATGGGTAATCGCTGGAGGTAAGTTTCTTGACTCAAAAACATGATTTTATGCTAGAATAAACACCAAAGTTCCTGAAATTGGGTAGAATTTGTGAAGAACTAGGGCCTAAATCATGAAAACGAATTTTTGGGTTTTGAAAGACCATTCGAACTCCGTTTTTGATAAAATTTATATGCACGGACTCGTGGAGAGATGAGGAATCTGTTGGTATGATATTTGGAATTTTTCGGGCAGAGGGCCCGGGGTCCGGGTTTCACCAACTTGGTGTATTATCGCGTATTTCGTATAAATTGAATTGGGTTACGTTTCTTTGACCCGTATTTGATATAATTGTTGTGGTTTGACTAGATTATACACACGAGACGGCAAATTCAAAAGGAAAAGGCATCGCGGACAAGTCTATGGCCGACTAGAGGTGAGTAGTTTGTGTATATAGTAGCCTGAGGGTTCGAAACCCCGGCTTAGCACATTGTGACGCTAGTAGGGCGTGGCTCGCACCCCGTGGCAGGTGCGGGATTGATTGTGACTGGGGATTGAGACTTGGTCCATCCCGGATATGGATAATATGCTATTAGTGATGGAAATACACCGTGTTTGACATATTTGTGGGCTGTAAGCCTTGTTTGGGGCCTTGTGCCGACCTGTAGTATCCCTAGGGGATAATATTTATGTGATAGCGATAGTATTTATGTGATAGCTATACTTGCTTAATCACTGATCTCAGTCCTGGAATTTGAAATAACAGTATTGAAATGCTAAGTCACCGGTTTTTGCAAATTAAATAAAAGTTAAAGTATTTTTCATAAATTATGAACTGTAAACTGGAATTAAGAAGAATGAACTGTTTTGTGACTTATCTGATTATTGTGGACTGAGGATGGATCGGGCTGCACGCCGCAGCGGTTATTATGATATGAGGATCGAGCTGCACGCCGCAGCGGTATTTACGCTTGGGCTGTAGGAGCCCCTCCGGAGTCTGTACATACCCCCAGTGAGCGCCGTTGACGTTAAATGGATCGGGGCTACACGCCGTAGCGCAGTTATGTGCATCGCATTGCATCTTTATTTGTTAAATTATTCCGTGGTAGTCGTATTGTACTGTTGATGCTAGTTCGTAGGAGATTCGTAACTGTAGTTAGCTTCATACCGTGGTATTCTGTGGATTTCCTTCTTTCAGCCGCTTTTATATATTTATTACTCACTCGAGTACTTAGTACTCACCCTACTCCTCGCACCTTTGCGTGCGGATTCGTGTACACACGAGGGATGTACGAGCACTCCGGCTTTTATTAGTATCTATCCGAGTTGCTGAGGTAGTCGCCGGCGTTCGCAGGACTCGGCTTCTCTTCTTATTCCATTTTTCCTTTGTGTATAAATTATTCAGAGACTTTAGTATTTGGTTTAGATATTGTTAACCGATCTTGTTTGGAGGCTCTAGACTCGTGACCCTAGATCTTTGGGTGGTTATTTAGTTTAGCTTTATTATTGATAATAATATCCAGGTAATTGATTTGAGCTTCATGCTCGGGATGAGAGGGTAAATGGTCGGGCTTGCCTAGCAGTTGTGTTGGGCGCCATCACGACCGGGATTGGGGTCGTGACACTGTTAAATACAATTGTAAATAATTTTTTATAAATAAATATGTTATTACAGATTTTAAAATAACAAAAAATGTATTATTAAAATGTATTTACCTGCACCATCTAACGTGCTTGCAGAAACAAATATCCCGGTGTAGTATGATTTCAAATGACTTCCGTCCACTACAACAATTGGTCTACAATGATCGGACCCCCTTATAAATGCATACAATGATATATACACGTACCTGAATTCATTCTTTGCCGATTTTTCCATTCTAATGTGAGAACCAGGATATGTCTTATCCAATGTGTATAAGTACCCAGGTAATTTTTGGTATGATTCAGCCGGTTCACCTCTAATAAAATTGATTGCTTTTTCTTTTGCCCTCCACGCCAACATGTAGCTTACATTTACACCTAAATCTGATTTCACATCATCAATAATGTCCTTCGGAGTGTATTTCCTTTTATGATTTGGTAGCTTTGGCCTTATAATACCACTTATTAGGCTACTACTAGCTTGCCGCTGCTCGTATACTTTATCCTTCAACGGACATGTATGGTTGTCATTGAATTCTCTCACCTTGAATAATTCGGATTTGTTAATACTTGATGCCTTAAACCTCCAATCACAATTTTCTGAATTACAAATTGATGCATAGCTGGACAAAAAATACATAAGCAATATTAACCATTATGACTTATAAAATTTCTATAAATATATCACAAATTCATATCGGTGTATATGTAATGTTATATACTATTATATCGGTGTATATGTAATGTTGTATACTATTATATTTCAATATTTTAAAACTGACTAAATACAAAAAAATACAACTATATACATATATACATATATATATATATATTATTGTGAAATTCATGCTGCTCCAGATATATGTGGTACCTCTGTTAACAACTTTTAATTACAAATACATATGGATACAACTAAATATAATTAAGTTAACGAAACACATTACCTTACAACATTAGACCTATCAACACGAAATTGAAACCTTTGAGCTATAGCATAATTTTCCATCACCTCTTTCAATGTAGACTTATCTTTGTATACTTGTCCAACAATAACCTCCTTCTGATCAGTCTTTGTTATTATCAAATTCGTGTTTTGTTCCAGAATTCCAATTGTTTCTCCAGAATTGATAAGCTCTATAGCCATAGTATCATCTGTTTCAACATCATATCTTTCAGGTACTTCTTCAATTTGCACTATATCCCCTTGATTTACACCATCATCTTCGCTAAGTTCTTTCTCTGTTGTTGTTATGCAAAGAGGATACATCCCAAATTGTCGATTATCTTTTTTCAATTCTACATACACTTTGTATCCCATATCATTGTGTATTTCCATTGGTGTGCGATTTCCATCCACACTGTATCGAATTTTAATGGTATTTGAGTTCAAATCAATACCCAGTTGATTCGAAATTGAACATACAAGATCTTTGAAGGAACCAAACTCTTTAATAAGTATTCCCTCAATTGAAAAGTCGACATAATTTCCCTCATCGTTCCACTTTCCTGAATGTCGCAACAACACTGTTAAGCTAGCCATATGTATTTTCTGCAATTGTATACGTATGAATTGATTTGTAATGCTCTGTTTTTTTCTCGTTAATTGGGTCAAAATATAGCAGATTTCATATGGATTTTGTTTATTTAAGTTAGTTAACTAAAATAGTGGAAATCAAATGTTTTTGGATATCCTTCCGTTTTTATCTTATTCAAATTCCCCAGATTTGCGCTTACCCGTTACTATTTTCACGCTAAATACATGTTAATACACTTAAATACAGTTTGACGTTTATAGCAATCCCAAATTATGCGGCGGATCTTAATGTTGTATTATTAAATACAACTTGTTTAATACACTAAATACATTATAGAATACGGTAAAACATTCCTATATCATGTAATATTAGAAATAGTTTCTATTTATTGCTAATTAGGTCTTTATAAATGCTCTTTATGAAAAATTATCAATTAAATATGGGTTATAAAATTGAAAAGTAGGGAGCCCAAGCTCCAATATGAAATTTTCCCATTTACAAGTCAGTTTCTCTTCATAGAAAAGTTTCAATTAACTTTAGTTTTCTTCCCAAATAAAGGATATCAGACGAAAAAGAGAGATTGATATTTTCCCGAAAAAGCCAACAAAAACAAGAAGCTGTCTTCTTTTGTTCTTTTCACGTCACGGGAGTTATAAGGAAATTAAATATTTATGCCAATTATTAATTAATTCTCAAACTATATTTACCATAATTGGTTGCTGGCAATTCGATACCGAAAATATCTACCTTGGTATCTATTGGATTTTCTTGAATTGCGAAATGATTGTAGTAACCATTAGGCCCAAATAAAATATTTCTATGTAATACTCCCATTCCATGATCAAAAACTCCTTTTAATTTAGGTTCATTTAACGTGTTTTTTGTTTTTGATAAGTTAATTTAGGTTCATTCAACGTGTTTTTTGTTGTTGATAAGTTAGGATTTTTCGTAGTGATCAACACCCAATGTTTATACGTATAATATGTGTTATTTATATACACATTTATCACTTAACCGTGATTAAATATCATATGTTTTTCCACGTTAATTTTGATTGCTAAAGCAGATCTTTCAGAATTAAATTGGACATAAGCAACTCATGTTTTCAAAATAAAATACAAATAAACAAAAGCTACAAAAATAGAGTATTCGTCCCCATATCAAAGCTTTGAAGGAATACATTTTAAATACTTTAGTCGAAAATTACTTAGTTTAACTTTTGACTAGAGAAAAATAGGATAACCATTTGGGAGGATGGAGCTGTGCTGTAATATATTACAAATTGAAGATATTCAAACTTAAATTTCAATAAATGTTTTCTCTATCGAGCTAATTATTTTACAACCAGTTTAATATTTTTTCACCTCTGCTAATATATTATAATCTAATTGATAATCAGTTCTGTTTATAGCTATAATCGCTAAATTATGAAGTTTTTCCTTCCGTTGTTTATTTTCGCTCATAACAATATTTTAAGGTTAAAGCCTAAAGGGTTATGGTTTCAAAATATGATATTTTTTGCATTTAAAAATTAGGTAGCACTAGGACATATTTTAGAAGTTCTTAAGGTATTACCAAAAGGAAAATAATACCATCTCCCCAATTATAATATAGAAATAAGAACAATTGAGCTCTCCAATTTTTAATTTTATAGCTCATATTTCAATTTACAACCAACTAGCCCAAAAATAATAGGCTAAGATTCAACATCGAACTCCAATAGGTTCTCAAAATTATCATTTAATTTTTAAAAAGGATTGCTCAAGCTTTTAAGTTAATTTTCGAATTAGTAATTGTGACTCAAATATTAGTTCAACAAATCAAATCTATTTGGGTGGTAAAAATTAGATTTTTAACAAGCTTAAATATGTGGGTATAAATTTCAAATTTGATTTTGTGAGAAATTTGGAGTGGGTGTTATTTAGACTTGTTAGAAATAGTATAAGGAGGTTGTATATAAATTTTGAGGTCATTTGATGGAGATTTGGACTGGTTTTGAATAGAAATTGCAATTGAAAATCGTAGAAGAAGTTCACCTATAGACGTTTGTATAAAGGTGTATAAATGTGTATAATAGTGTATACGATGTGTTTATACACTCATATATGCTATTATACAATATTATACATAATTATACAAAAAACTGACTTCGTCTTCTTCTTTGCATTTTTTCTGAAATTTAACTCAAATCTTGCTCAAATCTACTCCAAATCATTTCACATTTAAACTTTAAACTCATTTTGATATTTTCAATCAATTGGAACAACACTCAATCCAAACAACTAAGAATTACAAGAAATTCTATTTTCTAAAGCAAAGCTTTGAATGCCCTTTAATGGTGGACTTCTACTCTTCAATTTTTTTACATTACAATTAGGTGATATAGGGGGAGAAGCAGTAATGGTGGATGGCCCCTTGAAGCATATGTAAAAAAAGAGAAGAAGAGAGTGAAAATAATAGTTGATTTAACTTCATAGTTTTTAGAAGCAATGGTTGTAAGAATACATATTTTGAATTTACAAGAGCTAGTTTTCAAAATATATATAATATAGGCTAGGTGGGGTAAAACCTAAAAATATGGGCTATTTTTTGTTATGGTGTGAAGTCATGTGTATTTTTGTGTAATTCTTTCTATAATATATTGCTACCAATGGACCTTAAACAGAAGAGAAACTTCCTTTTAGAAACTTAATTCATTGATCATTTATGAGATTTAGCGTTTCGAAAAGCCTTATACTCTTCAATAGATAATAGATGGACAATAGGGCTGTTGAGTAAGAGTTGTTCCTGCAGTATTCTTGGGTTATTCTTTAACTCAGAAGGGTTATAAACTGTTTGATATATCTAATCGTATAGTTTTTGTTAACAGGAATGTTATTTTCAAGGAAGACAACTTCCCATTTATGCAAATGTCAAGTGAATCAAGATCAATTGTTCCATCTACACATCAAAATCACAATGTATCTATTACAGACATTGATACCCATCCTGTGTCAACTACACTTCCCAATGATGATTCTGTTTTTGATATAATGCCTATGGATTCTCCACTTCCAGATATGCAAGAATACATCTTACTCAATAGCCTTATTGATGATTCTCCTACACCACATATTACATCACCTATTGTTGATTCTACAATTACTGCATACTCACCGTCACCTCAATATGAAGACAATTTTGAACCTCGTAGGAGCTCTAGAATTTCTAGACCTCACATTTGGATGCAGGACTATGTGAGTTCCCAGAAGAGTGCCTACCCTATTTCTAACTTTGTCAGCTATCTTCAATTGAAATCTCACTACTCCAAATGCTTGGCTGATTATTCTTCTCAGACAGAACCAAGATCTTTTGCTGCTAAGGACCCTAAGTGGGTTGATGCCATGCAACAAAAAATTCAAGCCTTGGAAGATAATCTGGAGCTTGGTGCCACTGCCACCTAGAAAGAAATCTATAGGGTGTAAGTGAGTGTTCAAAATTAAGTATCAAGCTTCAAGTGAGATCGAGAGATACAAAACTCGACTTGTAGCAAACGGATACACACAGAAGGAGGGCCTTGACTACATCGATACCTCTCACCTGTTGCTAAAATGATGACAATAAGATCAATTGTAGCACTGGAAATTTCCTTTAGTTGGTCTCTTTATCAGATGGATGTTCATAATGCCTTCTTGCAAGGCGAGTTGGTTGAAGAAGTTTACATGCTTGTTCCTCCTGGTTTCTCTAAGGGAGTTGCCAAGTAGAGGGAGTACCTTGTATGCAGGCTACATAAGTCCCTATATGGCCTTAAACAATCATACGACAATGGAATATCAAGTTATTTGAGGTACTACAGACTATGAGGATCTCTCAAAGCCACTATGATCACTCTCTATTTACCAGAAAAACTGACACTTACCTTATTCTAGTGCTCGTCTATATGGATGATTTGATAGTTACTGGGAACAACATTACAGAAATTAACAAGACAAGGGCCAAACTTGCAACAGTTTTTTTAGAATGAAGGATCTTGGAGAAATTGAAATTCTTTCTTGGGATTGAGTTTGTTCGATCAAATTAGGGCATATACATAAGCCAACACAAATATGTATTAGAGCTAATTTCAGAACTTGGACTAGCTGGGCCCAACTAGCACACCATTAAAAGTAAACCAAAAATTGACTTATGTTGATTTTGACAGATTGGCTTCTTCCTCTGAAGGTACTGTCCAAGACCCTCTCTTGAAGGATACTAGTGAGTTTCAAATATTGGTGGAAAGATTACTATAATTAACAATGACTAGGCCGGATATATCATTTTTTTACAAACCTTAAGTCACTACATGCTCTCTCCTAAGCAATCTCATCTAGATGCAGCAAGGAGAGTTGTCAGATATGTCAAGAGTGCATCAGGACAGGGGCTGCTATTACCTTCATCAGGTGATGGGACTTTGAAGGCATATTGTGATGCTGATTAGGGAGCATGCCTTCAAACTAGAAGGTCAGTCACTGGCTACTCAGTATTCGATAGCAATGCTTTGATTTCTTGGAAATCAAAGAAGCAGGAAACAGTGGCAAGGAGTTTAGCTGAAGCTGAGTTTAGAAGCATGGCTTCAACTGCAGCAGAGATTGTGTGGCTTGTTGGTATGTTTGGAGAATTAGGTGTCAAGTAACAATTACATGTGGCTTTATTTTGTGATAGCAAGGCAGCGATCCAAATCCTAGCAAATCCTATTTTTCATGAACGCACAAAGCACATTGACATTGATTATTATTTCATTAGAGAGAAGATAGAGGCTAGTATCATCAAGACTATACATGTGAACACTAAGGAGTAGATAGCGATTTATTGACTAAAGAACTTGGACGAACACAACATCATCATTTGCTTTGCAATCTTGGAGTGAAGAATATTTTACTACCCTCCAACTTGAGGGAGAGTAATGAGCCGGGATAGTATATGTATGTACAGAAAGTTTAGGGGTTAAAGTGTGCAAAATAGAAGTTAGTAACTAATTTAACTAATTAGGTGTATTAATAGTTGTCTGTATATCATATTAACTGAGTTTTTGTTTCTTAGCTAACTTCTTCTTCTCCGGTCGCGAATAACAATGGAGATTTCTCTTATTGCTCTCTCTCAAATCCTCATGCATGTCCTCTTCTATAGAAGTTTGATATTATGGACTTTAATTCTTTTTATATATTCAATGAGGGTACATATAGTATACAATTTCTTGAAATGTCTCACTTATTTATTTATTTTTTTTTGCTCAATGCAGCATTCTTTTATTAATGAAGGTTAAATGGACAAAATTTGAGGAAGTCGTGAGTTTTGAAGGGTTGGCATTCCAACATCAATCCTCTATGTATCCTACATGTATCAAAGAATCACTGCTATACCTATACATTATTGGGGTTCAAAATGAATTTCCCTAGCTTTCAGTGTTCTAATTTTCAAGCACGCCATCTCTCATTTATCAAGTTGGATAAGTCCTCTAACTACTCTTGGGAGTAACTTCCGTTATACCTTTGGATCGGGTGTTATTTTCGGCTATTTTTAGGTTTTGTCTGATCCTTTGGATATATACTACAGGTTTGATTATCGAAATCCCCACAAACGGCGCCAAATTATTTGAGTCAAAAGTTATCGGTTGCCTTTTGAGTTAAGGACAATCAAAAATTATATAAGAGGGTAAATCGGAATCGGTGGTAATATATTCAAAGACAGATCTATGATTCGTATGTAGATTGTTCTTATAAAATCGCAAGAGAACTTATTGAAGTGTTAAAGCTAGCCAAGAATAGAGAGATGAAATAGAGAGAGAACGATAGATAGAGAGAGATTGTATTATTAATGAATAATAACAATTGTCTTACAAATGAGGGAGACCTTTCCTTATATAGAAGGAAGGCTCCCTCGCCAACACATTATATTATTTTAGAGCTACTGTTATTACAGCGACGGAATTAGGCGGAGGAGTCGGAACGCCTATACGGGTGAGTCTGCCAATATGCCTTTATGGTTGGGGGCGTACTCCCTTTCGTCGTATGGACGTGAAGCAAGATGTTATCTGACGTTTACGGCCGAATAGGGAGATGTATTTGACTTACATTAATCGTATCCGATTCGACCCCATACAAGCTGTATGAATCATTGGGAGTAAATAAAAGTGCCTTTGGCACATTTTTAGTACAATTATCAGGACAATAATTTAGAAAGTCAGAATTTCACCGTATAAAGAAAGTATATGACGCAAGAATTTCATGTGCCATATGTGCTTAGCTTAACAAACGACCGTTAGCTTAGTCTGTTTGGGAGAGGGACGTATAGCGAAGGGAAACTTACATAAATCTCGATTTATTAACCTCTAGCCATTAATTATAAACTTATTAAAACTAGCCAATAAAAATTGAAAACCCAAATAATAGAGTTCTTTCTCTTAAAGAATCACAAGAAAAAGTTATTTTCCATATTTTTAAGCGTTTAGCAACATTAGATACAAGACGGAAATAAAATTTCATGGACGGAGTAGCAAATAAGATGATGAAATACAAAAATCTATACAATATTCCAAAAATCTAAACAAAAACGGAACTTTTTTCAATGGGTATTGTTGAAATTCATTGAAAATATGTAGATAAGTGAATATACAAAATTTGAGGAAGATTGGAGGTGATTTGGACTGGTTTTGAATCAAAATTCGTAATTAAATCGAGTTTAAAAAAGTCTTCTGTGACATATGTATCACGCACACAGGTATACATGGATATACATGTGATACACAATTGATATAAATATGATATATATGTGATACAAAAATAATACACAATGTGATACACATATTTTTTTTTCATGTTCAGCTTTTACTTCGAATTTTCATATCAACCACCTCAAAACTTCACCAAATCATCCCAAAAATGATATTCAAGCCCCTTAAGTTGTGCCTAGTCTATTTTAATAACACCACCTCAAAATAAATCAAAAATTTAATTTTTTTGCTAAAAATAGCTAATTGGCTAATTTGACTAATATTAGTAATATTTTATTAATTGGCCAGTTTTTATAATGAACTACTTATAAATAGACATAGCTGGTAATTTCTCCGCATAAAATTCATGCGATATAGGTAGTATTGCTTACATTTTATAGAAAAAAGTTTGTAAAAATTGGAATTGTAAAACAAATTTAGGAGATGATTGAAACTAGTAAGTAATGTATGTACTAAACTTTGTTAGACGCGCAGCTTAGAATTAAAAACTTTGTTCAAAGTCAACAAAACTAAGTCGGCTACATTGTCTGTGAGCATTTAATATGACAAGTGATCCTAGCTTAATTTAAGTTTTATCCATTTTTCTAACAGAATCTTACACCTTTTATATTATTTGACCGAACTCAGGAAGTTTCTCACCCTTTTCATATTATCAACTGGAAGTAAACAAAACACTCATACCCCACTGGTAACTTTTAAGTAATGTGATAATTTTTTTTTTTTTTTAACAAATTCAGATATAAAACTTAAAGTCACACTATTAGGAGTGTCCATTTAAGTTACGCAAGCTACCATTGTACATAATTTTACAAGAACAATCTGAAATTTATGATAAGGTTTATATATAATTCTCGTTATAAGTTTGATCCAAATTCAATCCTGTCATTACATTATTGGTCCGAATACCCCTTTGTTTTAAACGGAGCCAAATATCTCTCTGTACTTTATGATAAGGTCTATATATAACCCTCGTTTTTTTAACAAAATATTTTTTTGGGTAAAGGTCCAAATATCACCTATACTATTCTTTCTATATCTCCATCCACATTATTATTGACAATTAATGTTCAAATAAGTGATTTTTTTTTAATGTTTTCACACATAATAAAAAATTCACCTTTTAGCATTAATTAGCAATGCAATAGATCATATTAACCTTTACTATTTCACATAAACAATCCTAAAACATATTCCAATATTATTTACTTCAAGGACAATGTAGGAAAAAAAATAATTAATTCATTCTTGAAATCTGAAAAAATCACTTATTTTGGACCACAAGAAAAAAGTAAAAAAAATCACTTATTTTAAATTGGAGGGAGTAATAAACACAGCTTTAAATGATTTGAATTTTGAGTATTTGTATAAAAAAAATTACCCTCTTAATTAATTGTCTATTTGCATCAAACTGTGAAACATACAATTTTAGCTAAGTTTTTTAATTGCTGTCATCACTCCAGATGGAAATTTAGATGGTGTAGAAATAAATGCATACAGCTAACTCAACTACTCATCTTAATTGCCTCTTCACTTTCCCCTTTATAATTGAAACAGAGAAAAAAATTTAAAACAATCTCACTTCTTATCCTACTACAGCCTTTGAACACTTAAAACTGCCATGGCAGAGCACAAGATTATAGCAGAAAACACCATGGAAGATGCTTACAAATTTCTTAACATTACCCAAAATCCAGATGGCTCTCTCACTAGAAAATACCCATTTCCTAATGTGCCTTCAAATCCAGAAAATGATTCAAATTCACAACTTATTTCACTCTCTAAAGACATTCCTCTTAATCCCACCACCAACACCTTCATCCGCCTCTTTCGGCCCGTTAATCCGCCGCCTAACGTTAAATTACCGTTGATCATATACTTTCACGGTGGTGGATTTATACTCTTTAGTGTGAGTTCCATTTTTTTCCATGAATCTTGTAATGCTATGGCAGCTCAGTTCCCTGCATTGGTTGCTTCCGTTGAGTATCGGCTCGCTCCCGAACACCGACTTCCGGCCGCCTATGACGACGCCGTGGATGCCATTAAATGGGTTAAAGATCAAGCTCTTAGTAGTGGTGATCATGTTGATCCATGGTTGAAAGAGTTTGTTGATTTTTCTAAAATTTTCTTGATGGGTAGTAGTGCGGGAGGAAATATTGTGTACCATGCAGGTCTACGTGCACTCGATCTCGATCTTGATCCGATCAAAATCGTAGGGCTAATAATCAATCAGGCCTACTTTGGTGGAGTCGAAAGAACAGAATCTGAACTTAAGTTTGTTAATGATAAAGTTGTGCCTTTGCATGCAAATGATCTGATGTGGTCGCTTGCATTGCCTAACGGTGCGGATCGCGATCACGAGTATTCTGATCCGCATATTAGTGAGAATAAGTGGAAGGAGATGATCGGACGGCTGCCGAGGTGTATGATCAGAGGGTATGGAGGGGACCCACTGGTTGATAGGCAGAAGAGGTTTGCTAAGATGGTGGAGTCACATGGTGTGCACGTGACTTGTCAGTTTCTTGAAACTGGACATCATGCTGTTGAGATATTTGATCCTAAAAGTGCTCAAGATTTGTATGATTCTATCAAGGATTTCATCAAGTCAAGTTGTGATGGAAATGTGGGCAAATCAGCTATGTGATGTAGTGAAAATTTGTTGAAAAGTCAATTGGGATCATTAATGCTTTCACTTCTTTATTTATAGCTTTTACAAGTGTAATGTATTTTAGTTGGACTTAATAACTGCTATTAAGACATCATTGCACAATGTGAGTAGGTCGTACATGTCTAATAAAAACAAATGTCACTCATTAATAATATCTCAAATTTGAGTTATTATATTTAATTTTGGGTCAATGATGCATTTTGAAATAATTAGTACTCACTCCGGTCCAAAATAAGTGATTTTTTGATTTTTTTTGGTAGTCCAAAATAAGCGATTTTTTCGGATTTCAAGAATAACTTAATGATATTTTTCCTACATTGTCCTTGGAGTAAATAGTATTGGAATATGTGTTAATAGTGTTTATATGAGATAGTGAGGTTAAAATGGTCAATTCTATTGTTAATTAATGTTAAAATATAATTTTTTTAATATGTGTGAAAATATTAAAAAAATTATTTATTTTAGACCTGAGGGTGAGGGAGTACTAGTGTAATATAAGATCCACTTGGATAAAAGCTCATCTGACTTGCCGTATATGTTGTCAAATTGTATGTTTCAACTTTCAACAGCCTTCTTGATATAGCACTTTCACCGTTTCACGTTGAATTGCATTCATATATATATATATATATATATATATATATATATATATATATAGAATGCAATTCAACGTGAAACGGTGAAAGTGCTATATCAGAAATATATATATATATATATATATATATATATATATATATTATCTTTTTATGTTACTAGTAGTTAAAAGAGACTGAAGTTAAAACTATACTAAATACCCTTTGAAGTGCAAAATTTCATAACTTTCTTTTTTTCTCTTTTATAGACTATGAAATTCAGTTGACCCGGGGGTTTTTATGTAATCTCATCGCTTTTAAGTCAAAAATTCCATGCTTGCTCGGATTTTGCACTGCGTATTTTTTGTTGAAATTAAAATTTTGCAGATTTTCTTAATGTCATTTTCCAAAATTCCAAATCTATGAGACTTTTAACTTGAAGATTATAGAGAACTTTCACAAAAGGCATTCATTAAGACCTAATTAACAATAAATAGAAACACTTTCCTATATTATGTGATATAGATATGTTTTACGTTATTTTATGATGTATATAATGTATTAAACGAATTGTATTCAATAATACAACATGAAATGACGCTGCACAAACAGGGATTCCTGTAAATCATGATCTTTATTTATGTGTATTAAACTGTATTAAGCGTGAAAAAAGTAACGTTTCAGCGCAAATCATGGGAAGGTGAATCTGTATTTAGATGTATTAAGTTGTATTAAGCGGGGAAAAAGTAACGTTACGGCGCAAATCATGGGAATGTGAAACAAATCACGGGAAAAAGTGTATTAAGATGAAAGAGAAAATAACAAAAAATGGGAGTTATACCATAAATTGGCGAGAGAAAAATATTTTGTACCATCTAATAAGGCTTAAATATAGGAAAGTATTAAATTTAAAAAATTTTCTACAAAACAAAAAAGGTTATTATATTATGTAAAATCTTAAAAAGGTATTTATATGTTATAAATATGGTACTAACATATTCTATAGGAGGTAAAATTTTCAAGATTATAATATCAGGTTTGAAGTGGGTGCTATAAGATATTGTCTATTGTACCTTTTGAGAAGTTTTGTTTTTAGAAATTATAGGGTGCTGTTCTTTTAATAGGAAAATATCATTTTATACCCATTAATTTCAAACTATTTACCCTTAATGTCGGGGCCCAAATTATTTAGTACTTCTACCTATGTACCCCAAACTATTTACCCGTTAATTCACCGTTCCTTGTGAGTATAATAAAAGTGGGAACAAACAGAAAGAGAGACGATCAACACTTGATTCATCGTCGGTCTTAAGCAGAGTCGTTATGGCAAGAGTTGCTATGCTCCTATTCTGATCAGAAATCAAGCTCTCCATATCTATGTTGCAGTTTGTCACAGCCATAGGATGTGTCATATCTATCCTTCGACACACATACAGGGCGTGAGCTTGTTTGAAGTCTAAGCACTGCAAACAAGTTTTCAACACTAAAATACATGATATAATTCAAAAACTAGATCATAGGAAGAACATATCAATTTTTTAAATTCCATATGAATGGATTCTAAATGCCAAATATGATTTTTTTTATATTGTTTTACTGTTGAAATTCGTTGGTTATTGTTCTTTAATGTGTAAATTGTACCTTTGATGCTAGTTTTTAGAGATTTATTGTTCAAAAATTTAAATCCACCATTGACAGACCTTGAAGTTTGAAACTCATAACTTGGTGTGTATGAGTTTTTAATTATTTTGAATTGATCCTGTATGGGTTTGTTTGGAAAGTTGATTGGAGATTGAAGCTAAAGTTTTAGTAAATTTGGTGGAGATTTTGTAGCATATTTTATAAATTTGGGTTGAAATATAGTTGAACTAGAGAAGAAGACGAATTTGTGTTGTATACTCAAATAGTATGCAAATACATCACTTTAGTATACAATTCATTCCAAATACATATCCTATTAGTATAGCTATATACTATATTGATATCATATGCTAGTTGAATTATTTTTTGGTTGTATTACCTGGATTTAATTGGTACAATATTTAATTTTCTTTTAATAATAGTAATTAGTATAATATCTTGACATACCTTATTATATTAATATGTGGTACACTATTTTTTTTATTTTTTCTCTTTATGCATGTGTGTTATGTACTAATATTATAGTCATAGTTGCCGGAAATTAACTAGTAAAATTATATACCATATTGGTATAGTTATATGTTATATTGGTATCATATGGTAGTTTGAACATTATTTTAATTGTTTTAGATGTATTTTAAGTGAATTCTATTATGAAATTATTTATATGAACATGAGTTGCAATGCTAGAATTTTTGTGTGCGGATGGACATAGATTATGTGTATTATGTAATAGTTATTATAGTTATAGGTAATTATTGGAACGGCCCCATATAACTATATACCCTCTTAGTATACGAAATGAGCAAGTTATTTTGCGAATATTTAGCTTGCAATACGAGCATGTAATTTTCTCATACTTTTATTGCGTCCTTTAATGTTTTGGTATAGTAGTATGGTCGCAGATAGTTGTAGCATTATTCTAGAGAAATCATATGCTATGTTGTTATACATATATACCATATTGGTATCACATGGTACTAGAAGTTTTTTTTACTACTAATACTTTTGTTGCATTTTCTAATATTTTATTATTATTTTTATTCTAATTGGTATATATGGAGATTTGGTTGCCATAGATTATGTTTTCTTGCTCTATAACTGGTTGTATTACTGCTAATGATAGAGTGTGTACTAATATTTATAGGGAAGGAGATCAAGATTTGCATGAAAATCACGTGTTGATTCTTAGAATCTGATATGTAATTTATAATAATATTATAGCATGGATTATTTTTGTGTGATATATGTGTTATATAAGATAAACATGCCAGAAGATATTGAATTTCGTTTTTATGGCGCGTGTTTGTTCGTTACATGATTTTGAATTGTTTATTACATGTGATATGAAATAATTTAGGATAAGGATGTAGACAACTTGAACTAAATTCACATGCTATAAAAAATTTGATCTTCATGTTATTAAAATGTGTTTTAGTAACCATTTCCTCCTACAAAAATTTGAGTTCTTAAATAATAAAATATAAGATATTTTAGTATTGAGCTATCCATTAAAATAAATAATTTTACTTATTTTTTGTTTATAAGGAGCGACCTCACTATCAGGAGACTTATAGTTTGAGAATATGTTAAAATTATTTATTGCATTAGATGTGTGGATTGAAAGAATTATTCAATTTTATACTAGACGCTGAATTACCCGGGGAGTAATAAAATTTAATAAGTTCTTTGCTATCATGATGGCTGAACTCAACTATGTCAATAAGATCGACCTGACTACCGGGGGATTATTTGACATAAAGCTATTTAAGAAAATTGTATGGAGTTATAATTGGGAAGATACCTACCTTTAAAATATATATAAGAAACGACTTAACTTCCAAGGGTCTCATACATATTGTTAAAGGATTCCTTTACTCCATTAACAAAAATAAAGATTTCGAAAACTATAATGAGAGTAAATAGTTTAAAATAATTAGTGGAAATATCATTTGGATAAAATTTCATGTCTTTATGATATATATATATATGTTTTTATATTATTGCCTTTTCTTTTTTGTATTTTAGATTTCTCAATATGTCTCTTATGACACTACGTGAAATACTTGAGACTAACGAGTTGGTAAGACCAGACTTCGATGACTAGTATAGAAATTTGAGAATTATTCTAATGCATGAGAAACTCATTGATGTGATCGATAAGCCTGAAAAGATAATCCCACCAGAGAATGATGTTCAAGGCACCAAGGTTTATTAGAAATACATGGAAGAATGCCTTTCTATTAAACGCATCATTCGCTTCTATGAGTTCTGAACTTCATAGTAAACATCAAAATATGGATCCAACTACAATTATTGAATATCTTAAGAAGATGGTTGATACACGGTTGGAGATTGAAAACTCTCTAGTTGGACCCCTTGTCAATCATGTGATTGTTCTTATCGAAGAACATGAGAAGTTGGGGTACAAGCTTGGTAAAGATCTTTATAAAGATTTGATCTTGCGGTCATTATATGATGATGAATGTTTTCACTGTAAGAAGAAAAGGCATTGGAAGGGAAACTACAAGGAGTATCTTGCAACTCTAAAGAACAAGAAACAAGGTAAGACATTAATAAAAAATATTTTCAAGATTTCTTTAGCTGCTACTAATTCTTCACTGTGAGTATTAGATAATGACAGTGGTTATGACATATGCAATATGTTGCAAGGGTTCAAGATAAGTAGGAGACTAAAGAAAGGAAAAGTTAATCTACAATTTGGAAATGGTGCAAAAATTGTGGTCGTAGTTGTAGGAGCAATTTTTTTAATAATGCCTACGGGCAAGGTACTTATGTTGGATGATTGTTATTACTTTCCTAAAAAGATTTCGCAGGGGGTGTGTCCTCGATTCTGATTTCAAGGTTGAAAAAACTTCCTCGGTGTCATGCCAACAGTATCTAGGTATATATGTTTGATAATTGAGAAACTCCTTACTAAAGTTAAAAAAAATTAGAATTGGGGTAAAAACACGTGATGTGCCTGCTCTAGAAGAAGCAATCACCACCCACGTGGACGGGTTCTTAACAGTTTATACTTACCCTTTCACGTTGGATCCCTTGGATCCAATCATCTTAGATTTCTACAAGAAATACGAGGTTACCCTTGGTCAAATTCATCCCTACTTCTAGAGGATAGTGATACAACTTGGTTTCTTCTTAAGTAAATTCGATGGGCTACCTTTCACCCTCGACCACCTCATACGCTATATAGCCCCCGATTTTATGGAGGGGTACTAATAAAGCTTCAATATCAAGCAACCAAGGCACCTTTCTCGAGCATAGACGAGAATAACGACCGGGGCTGGATGGGTTGATTATTTCGAATGAAGACCTCGGACTTGGTACCTGCCAAGAGTATTCTATTTCTTGAGAAATGGAATATGAAACGCAATTATAACATTCCTTACTTCCTATTTATTGTCTTCGTCTTTTCACCATTTCTTATCCGCATTTTACCTGATACAGCTATTGCCTAGATGCTGAGTACGATTCCTCAACTCGAGGACTGGGTCAAGAGCCTAATATCAAAGTCGACGCATGCTGAGCGCACATGGCACAATTTGGTGAAAGATTGATGGGAGGCTAGTAGTCATTGTATACCTTTCTTTCTGACTTGGTGATTTGACCACTCCTCGAATATTTTCCCAGGATTATTCATTTCTTTTCACTTGTAGGTCTCGGGAAGGATGTGATGATGTAGACCTTGTCTGGTGATGAAGAAATCCATCCATCTACTTTGAAATCGGAGAAAAAGAGGAAAAAGACTTTGAATTTCACGGACTCTGAGGGGCAGAATCGCAAAAGGAAAGCAGCTCGTAAACTAAGGGGAAAATCATCCCTTTATCTATGGAGTCATGTCCAATGGCTAAGGGATGAGGCCAAAAAATAAGAATAAGAAAGAGATGACTCCAGACTGGTGGCCCGTGCGTGAGCTGGTAGAAATTTGAAGAACTACTTAGCCAGTGGGAGAAGAAATTGCTCTACCTTGAATTGATGAGATTGAGAGGGAAACTTCGGATAAAGTCCCCGAACCATATAGAGCTGAAGATGTTTCTCCTCGAGGTGATAAGGTCACCGAGGAGGCAGCTGATATTGGTGTAGAGACATGGCCGAGGCTTCCCAAGGTGAACGCGGTGTCCCAAAAGATTTTCCTGGTGCGATAAAAATCAGAGATTTCCCCTCGCGTTTTTCATTCACTGAGACGATGATTAAGGATGCTCAAGTGGCGGAAACGTGCCATGATGAAGGGGTCCATAGTGTAGAAGAACCTTTTTGTGGCTATTTATCGGAGTGGAAGATGTCACTGGTCTATGTGACTTGGAGATACCAAAGAATAGCTCGAGCGAGGCTTCTTCGAGTCTTGAACTGACTACTCGATATCCATCCCTAAGTGTTGTTCTCGGTCATAAGCGATCAATTGTCATGTCAGTCCCAGAGGATGCTCGGGTCACTCTTTCCCCCGTAGGGATGGCTACCTTCGGTGTTTGATAATCAAAGAGGACTAGGCTAAGACGAATGAAGTAGAGATGCCATGCTTGTTCAATGATGCTCAACACGCGTTGAATTTACCTTTGACAATTTTAGGTTCGGTACTTATGATTTTTTATATAATTTTATTTTCTGTGTTTTACTGGCTTCGGTGCTTCATCATGAGGTCTTCCTATGATCCTGAGAGCAGCTAAACCGGTATGAGGCCGAGATCCAGGGGCGCACGAGAAGAAGGATGCCTTCAATTTTCTTAGTGGACAAAGAGAAATATAGGTTAAGAGCCTTCGAGCTGATTTAGAGGTGGCCCAAAAAGAACATGTCGATCTGGTCGAGCAAGTAAACAGAATATTTGAAGTTACCGAAGATTAATCGGGTACTGTAATTAACGATCTGAACTCGCAGGTTCACCAAAAGATTGACATAATCAGGCAACTCAGTGAAGCGGTAGAGATTTATAAAGACTGAGGCCGAAGTATAGAAAAAGAACATGGATCACTTAGCCTTAGAAAAGAAGACTACCGGGGCCTAACTAGCCTCAAGTGAAGTTTAACTCCGAAATATAAAGGAAAAAACTATGACGCAAGCCAAGAAAATCTATGAGCCATAGTCTCTGTTGGGTTCTATAATTTTTGATCGGGAGAAGTTGGCCATAGAGCTCGAAGTGGCCAAATCAGAGGTTGAAACGACCAAGGCTAATGTTGATGTAGTGGTGGCTATCTACCGGGTTGATGTCGAAGCTGCTCAAGTTCAGGAAAAGGAGGTTGTGGAGTCCGCTCAAATTTGAGTACAAAGCACGTCATATGTCAATCTCGGAGGGAGACCCTTAAAGAAATCCATACTCGGGACTTTGATATTTCGATCGAGATCGAGGGTGCTAATAATTTTGAAGCTATGACTCAGAAATTAGCTTATCTTGATGATGATGACAAATCTGAAAGCTTGAGCAAATTTGAAAGTGCACAAGATCCAGTGGGCGGAGACGCCACTCCCGAAGATGACCATGCGACTTAGGATTTTAGTTAGTTTTTGTATTTTTGTCGAGAGT
This sequence comes from Nicotiana noctiflora, assembly GCA_032618575.1. Lineage (NCBI taxonomy): Eukaryota > Viridiplantae > Streptophyta > Magnoliopsida > Solanales > Solanaceae > Nicotiana > Nicotiana noctiflora. Next base: position 36,359 of record JASVEL010013150.1, read on the forward strand.
GCTTTGGCCTTTTGTGAAGAACTTCCATCGGGCTGGGTTGCCCCTGTAAAAGGGTTTTGATGAATACATAAAACTTTTTCTTTCCCATGGATTCTGAATGTGTTATCTTTTTGTATGGGTTAAAGCGCCTTAGAATAAAATTATAAAGTTGTTTTTAAGGTCCAAAGTTTGAGATGGTAAGGACCGATAATAAGTATATTGCCCTCGTTTTTGATCGATGGACCCCGAATGGCCATTTGAACTTGAGTTTGAGTAGCTCTTAGGCTTAACAGTCGAGTGAGGATTTGCTTGAACTCGAAGTGAAGGTAGCCCTTAGGCTTTATGGTCGAGTGAGGACTTGCTCGAACTCGAGATAAGGCATCCCTTGGGCTTGATAGGTAGTCTCCGAGTGAGATTCAACTCGGGTTAAGCTAGCCTTTGTGCTTGTCACACCTCCTTTTTTTTACTACCCCACACTTAAAGCATATAAATACGAATACGCTCGTAGGGTATACCTCGACGCTCAAATACCCGAAACGGATAAAATAACGTAAGGGAAGGAGTTTTTCCAATTAAAGGACAATCGGTTCGGGATTTTATTAGAGATTAATCAGAGTCGCCACTTGGGAATGATAATGGTGTCCCAAGTCACCGGTTAATCCCGAATCCGAGGAATTTTGACTCTTAAAAATGTCCGCGAAGCAAGAGATCCGGATAAGGAACTCTGTTAACCCGGGAGAAGGTGTTAGGCATTCCCGGATTCCGTGGTTTTAGCACGGTCGCTCAAATATCGTTCCCGACTCTTGCTTGACTTAATTATAGATTTTAACAACATATATAGTGCTTTTTATGTTAAGTATTATTTTTATGGAATTCGCGACATCGCGAAAACACGCCTCAAGTCATACCGCAACCAGTACGCCTATGACTTTTGGTGCATTTCAGCTTTGCCGAGATTTGGATTTGAGTCGCACCAAGTGCACACTCGTTCAATGGAAAGTACATTAACATCGTGCCCTAAATAACGTCTATCGGCTTTTAATTTTTGGGAGAGGCTATGGAATTCGCTATTAGCCTCTCCGGTTCTACTATGTTATCTTATTACTAAATGGGGGCCCCGGTGTTTGTTATTCGGGCGAGGCTCACCCCAATCATTATTAAGGTTTAAACACTAGTATTTGGCTATATTTTCTATATCAGTTTTTCCCTTAATCGGTTCCTAATACTAAGCATTCCAGGCCCGTCGATTGTTGTTTATTGGGCCCGGTCTTCTCTTCAATCATTTACACGATCCGCAAAGGGCCAGCCCAGGACTTAAAGCCCAGACAGTCTTCAGATTATCATTCAACGAACCAAATAATTCCAAAAGGGAGTTCAGGCCCACGTTATACATAGGGCCCAAACCAGAATGTAATAACAAAGAATATAACACAGAATTCATAATGGAAAAAGTACTCAAAATTTGAAATGAAATCAAATCACTTTTATTATTGATAAGGGAATCGGTATATAAAACAGTAATCAATGAAAGCTCAACCAACTGTTATTACTATATGCTCATAACTAAGAATTTATACTAATATCTAATTATTTGCTAAGGAAGTATTGTGGAACGCAACCTACTTACCTAAGAGACCAAGTTAGATTAAAGTGATTCAACTAATTATTTACAGTATCAAAAGAGAAACTAAACGATTAATCACGGATGTTTACTATATTACCAGTTTCATTGTGAGCTATACCTCTCATCATCACCAGTTCATCCTAATTGAATTGCTTCAATATCTAATTATTTCCCCTTTTAAAACTCAACCAGATTTGAACCTAGATTCACAGAAGCAAACTAATTATGTAAGCAATAACTATATGAGTCTCTATATCTAAACGATTTAAGGGTTAAAACAGGACCAAACAGTGGGTTCACAGTGACTTAGTTCATTACAACGTTATTAATTCAGTTAGGCTTGACTTGAACTAATGTCTTTCATCTTTTAAAATTCACTTATGCTAAAGTGTAGATCCACACCATATGATTATCTATGTGATCATGGTTTATAAGACTATTGTGAAGAACAGTTAACGATTCGAGAACTTATGATATGCTAACTTATGTTTTAATGTTTTTTACCTAATTAAACTAAGTGATATGTTATTACTACTACAATACTACTATTATACTACTTATTCTATCACTAAGCTATTACATCTTTTGTGTTTTGTTTTTCTCTGCTATCTATTGTAATACACTACAAATTTAAACTAAAATTACATAACAGATAACAAAAATAATTCAGATCTTCATTTTCATCTCAGATAGCTCGCCATTACGACTTCAAATGAAAAGGGAAATGTACCTGAATCAACAAGAAAAAATCTGATGAGTCTAAGGAAATCAAGGCAGATAAGTAACGGCTAGGACTCAGCAATGCAACAGTGAGATTGATTATCCACGAGACAGAACACCACAGCAAGAGCGAGCAGAAAACCCAGGCACACAATTAAGCAGAAAAAAAAAGACCCACGCGACTAAATCAGATATTCTCAAGCTTTGTATTGAATAAAAACCAGCTTAAGTGTATTTCAGAATTGCTAATTTTCCAACCCCCTTTTCAGCTCTTTTGGGGTGTATTTATAGCTAACTAAGGGCTGAAACTTGGGGAGAAAGTTATGGGATTTTATCCCACTTCTCCCCCTCCTAAAATTATTAAATATACACTTGAACCCCCTAATTCTGTTACCAGAAACCCTTCCAACATGTGTTGGAAGGTTCCAAAGATTCCTTTTAAGGGGTTTTTACTAATTTAGCCCTAAGGGTTTGGGATTTCTACAGATTTCCCCTTTTAGGGAGACCATTATACCCTTAAATCTCTGCAAAATTGCAGAAATCAGGGGTACAAATGACTCCCCTACCCTCTTATGTTTCACACTATTCACCATTTTACCTATTTGGTTCCCAATTGTGCCCCTAAGGGCACTGCTGATTTACTAGCCTACCTAGGTCAGATTCCAGCTTCTTTTGGGACTTATTTAACTAATAGCCAGCCCTTGCATTGGTATTTAAGGGCTGGCCAGTTCTACTTTAAAGAACTATTTCAATTTTAGCCTATTTAAACTAATTCCAATCAATTAAGACCAAATTATTTCAATTTAAAACTAATTGCGGGACTAGCCTGCTTTATTAATGAAAATAAACTATTTAAAAGTTAGCCAGTCTCAAGTTGAGACTTGGCTTGGGTATTAAACCCAATTACTGAACAGCTGGGCTCCAAAACCTTTACAGGCTTGGCCACTTTGATGTTCACGGCCCAATATAAAGCCTGGGTCAGTCTGCATTTGCAGACTTAGCCATTTTGCACAACCATCCACTTTTAAAGGTGGAATGTGTGTTAGGGCCTTATAGAGTTGGTCAACCTTTTACAAAGTTAACCACTCTTAGGCCAATTATTTCTTAATAACCTATTTTGTTCATTTTAAGGTTAATTAAACTAATTTGCAGGACTAGCCTGCTCAATTAAAGCCTCCAGCCTATTTAACTAATGGCCAGTCTCAAGTTGAGACTTAGCCTGGGCAATTGAAGCCCAATTACTGAACATAGGATGGACTAAGGTCTTTGCAGACCTAGCCACCTAAGGTTCAGGGCTCAAACAGAGCCTGGGCAAGTCTGCATTTGCAGACTTAGCCCATTCTGACACAATTAGCCTTCTTCAGTGTTGGCCCATGTGTGACAGCCTTAATAGAGTAAGTCAATTGCAAAATTGACCACTCTTGATCACTTATTTAACTAATAGCCTATTTTTGTGATTTTTGTTTTAGCCTATTTAAAAACTAGCCATTTTTCATGGACCTAATGCTAACAGCTATAACCAATCCTCCTAAAGTTCAAATATTGTTAACCAAACAATCATGCTTAACAGGAACTAGCAGAACTTAATCATCTTCAACATTTGTTGCACACAGGAACACATATGATCAAATCAACATGCATTAATTAACTTAAACTCAGAGGAAACAATTGATATGGTTGAATTTCAGTCAATTAACTCACATCATCAGACTACATGTAATACAGTATGAATTCATGTCAACTTCACATCTAATTACTACCAGTTCAAGTCACAGAATAGTTTGAAGAACTTCAAAAACCACCAGGATTCATGATATAGGTACACAAAGCATAAGCTATCACAAAACAGGCAATAAAAGATAAAACATGGCTTAGTCAGACATAACACTAATGGACTATCATGACATGCCTCTAACAGAATAGGCAAAAATGACAATAATCAGTGTGAGCACGTGATTTTTGCCCTATATGAGAATTACTCCCAAAAAAATCAAAATAAAAGAGTTTTGTGTTGTTTGCAATATTTGTGAATTTTGTGTTATTTTCTTGAATTGTTTGCATTTATCTATGCATATTTATTTGTTTAAATAAATAAAAAATATAAAAATATGTTGCATTTGTATATAAAATTCAAGTTTATACTTAGGAATAATTAAGTTTATTTATAAAATCACAAAAATATGTATGTTTGCATTTTTAGCATTTAATGTCCAATTTGTGCGATTTTCATTTTTATTAACGTCTAATTTTATGTGATAATTATTATTTTGAGTTAATTAGTATTTCTAAGATAATTTTAGTTTTTATAAATTAATCTTAGTATTTTGGGCTTTATTAATTAGGAAGTTGAATAATGGAGAAGAACAAAATGGAAAAAATTTGGATTGGGCCATCTTGCAAATTAAGTTACAAGCCCAATCCTAAGAAACCTTACCCAACCCAAAACCCCTTGGCCCAAGAAGAAAATTTCAGATTTTTTTAGCAAAAAATAATCATAATTACATGACATAAAGTAGTGGGGAGCAAGGAAATCAAGGAAGAAAACAAGGAGAGGAAAACATGGATTAGTGGGTTTTCTTTAAATTAAAAAAATATTTTCTTTTTAATAAAAAATCTGAAAATTTTCGAAATTCTTGCCTATAAATAGAAGAGAGGATTTATGAAAAAGGGGGTGGAAAAAAAGAGAGGAAAAATAGGAAGAGAAGTAAAAATAAAAAAATTTCCTGCTGTAGTATACACTCGATATACATTCTGGACACAGAAGTATACATGGCGAAAAATTCAATTTTTGAGAGTTTCTTTTGAGAATTGAAAAGAGTTCAAAGCTAGAAAGACAAAACAAAGAGAAAATCTGGAAAATATTTTTCTTTTCTATTTTTTACTGGTTTGTTTTTGTTTTTCTCCGTATTGCTGGGATTTTCGGGATTGAGGTGTTGAAGCTACTGCTGGTTGTTACTGTTGTTGTTGCTGTATTTTCACCGCCTTGTTGATTTGCCATTTTCCCATTCCTTTCAAAACCAGGTACATATCTCTTTCACTTGAAGATGTAATGGTGAATTGTTGAAATAAAAAATGAAGATCTGGATCCGATTATTTGTTGTCCTGTAGTTTATGTTTAGTGTTGTTAGTTTAGATTTGTAATTTATCTATTGAAGTATTCTGTAGTAGCTAAAAAACGAAAAACAAAAACATTGTAATAACTAGTAGTATAGTAGCAATAGTGTATCACATAGCTTAATTAGGTAATAGATCTTAAAACATGGGTTAGTTAATAATAATTTCAAAAAATCGGTTGGTTACTTACTCACAATAGATTCATAAGTCTTAATCACATATCAGATGTCATTTACACATAGATAAGCTTAAAAATAGGAAATGTTAGATTAGATAGTGCTTTAATCATGTTTTAGGTTCATAATCTCGTGATAAAACAAGCCATATTGAAATCAGTAGCATAATTATAAATAGGTCTCTGAGTTATTTATTTACGGATATTGATACAATTTAATTAGAACCATCTTTGTAATGTAAAAATGCCTAGTACATGACGAAACTGGTAATGTAAATATTCGTGAGTAGTTAATCAGTTAATTCAGATCCATAGTTAATTAGTTTAATCATTCTTTAAGTCCATTATGTAATCCGTCGCTTTTTCAAATTAGGTATTAACTGGTATTAACTTCAAAACGCTAGTGTAAGAGGAAGAAGTAGTTTGTTAGTTCTGATTTATGGTAATAAATAATTAATTTGTAGCTAATGTATGATATTGATTTCCTTCACTGAATAAATAAAAGTGCTTTCCATTTCAAATGTGTATCTTTGTTCTGTTGCTTCAATTATTTCCAATTTTATTTAGTTTGGGCCCAAGGCGTGTTATGGGCCTGAATCTCTGTATAATGCCAACTGGGCTGGCGATAGAATGCCCGAATCAGGTCTGGTTCTTTAAGAACCTGGACCTGTTTTTAATGTAGTAAATCCTTATTCTGGAAATCCAATCCCCATTGAATAACAAAATTACGGGCCTGGAATGTTTAAATATTAGAAATCGATTAAGGAAAAAACAAATGTAGAAAACATAGCCAAATACTAGTATTGAATCCTTTAATGAAAATTGGGATGAGCCTCGCCCGAATAATAAACACCGGGGCCCCCATTTAGTAATAATATAACATAATAGAACCGGAGAGGCTAATAGCAAATTCCATAGCCTCTCCCCAAAGTTAAAAGCCGATAGACGTTATTTAGGGCACGATGTTAATGTACTTTCCATTGAACGAGTGTGCACTTGGTGCGACTCAAATCCAAATCTCGGCAAAGTCGAAATACACCAAAAGTCATAGGCGTACTGGTTGCGGTATGACTCAAGGCGTGTTTTCGCGATGTCGCAAATTCCTTAAAAATAATACCTAATGTAAAAAGCATTACATGTTGTTTAAAAATCTGTAATTGAGTCAAACAAGAGTCGAGAACGACAATTGAGCGACCGTGCTAAAACCACGGAACCCGGAAATGCCTAACACCTTCTCCCGGGTTAACAGAGTTCCTTATCCGGATCTTTGCTTCGCAGACATTTTTAAGAGTCAAAATTCCTCGGATTCGGGATTAACCGGTGACTTGGGACACCATTATCATTCCCAAGTGGCGACTCTGATTAATCTCAATAAAATCCCGAACCGATTGTCCTTTAATTGGAAAAACTCCTTCCCTTACGTTATTTTTATCCGTTTCGGATATTTGAGCGTCGGGGTATACCCTACGAGCGTATTTATATTTATGCTTATGTGGGGTAGTAAAAAGGGAGGTGTGACAGCTCTGGCGACTCTGCTGGGGATCCCAACCCCGAACCTCGGTTTCAGGGTTTAAGAACTCGAGCTCTTTAGAACTGCCGTTCGCGTTATTGTTTGACTTCATTATATGATTTGAACAACATGTTATGTGCTTTATCGCTTTGATATTGTGTGGATTGTATATAAAATTGTGCCAAAAACCTTTCTCTCTTCACCCCCGTGGATGTGCTTACTGGTTGAGACTCCCCTTTACGTTAAAGTCACCTTAAATTAAGAAAATAGAGGCCGGATAAGTTACAAAGCCGATTGACTCCGCGGGTCACCGGTACGTAGCCCCCTCCTCGATTCGAGTTGTCCGCTCGGGTACACGGTCTAGCACTCTATGAAAACTTCAGGATATTGAACCTAGGTCTAGGACGTTTATTTGCATCATATCTCACTTAGGGGACTCAACATAGGGGTTGGGTCCGTCTAGGACAGGTGACCCGGTAATTAAGACCGAGCATATTATGTGTTGCATTTTTAATTGTCCTTGATCATTATGCGGACCGGCAAAAATCCCAAGGGTAGAAAAATTATTGAAAAAAAAAGAGAGAAATAAGAGTTAGTGAAAATGGGTATCAAAAAAAAAAATTGAAAAAAATGGTTTTGTTGTTGAAATAAATTGGTCGATTAATCTGACCGAACTACGCAGGTTTGATTCTCGCCATTAGGTGGGATACGTAGGCAACCTTTAAACGGGTCCAACCACACTTTTAAAAAAAAAAAAAAAAAAATGTGTGTTTAATTTTGTCAATAAAATCGAAGTGACGTTGTTTTTGAAAATAGCCGAATGTTCCGAAAGGACGTCGGAAGGTCGTTTTTGCAAAAATAGCCACTTTGAATCATTTTTTAATAATTTACGGGCACAACCTTGAAATATTCCTTGTGGAAATGTTGCAAGGCCATAGCCGCAAAATCAAGTCGGGGTTCACACCCCTTTTGCAAAAATAATAAAAAAAAATGTGTCAAATTTTGTTTATTTTGTTATAAATAAGTCGGGTGATGCTATTCTTGCTTAAAATAAGTCGAATGTCCCTCAAAAAGACACCGGAAGGTCGTTTTTGCAAGAATAGCCACTTTGAGTCATTTTAAATAATTTGCGGGCATAGCCTTGAAATGTTCCCTCGCAGAAATGTTGAAAGGCTGTATCCGCAAAATTAAGTTTGAGTCATTGCTCAACTTTTCAAAAATATTCAATTTATCAAATAAGCCATTACATGGCCCGTGTTTGCATAAATAGCCACATTTGGCATTTTAACTTCCTCAGTCTTGTGTTGGCCTGTGTCGGTGCTGAACGATGCCCCATAGGTCCCAGGATGAGGAATTTTGAATTTGTATTTTTCTTAAATAAAATTTTGCAAAAAGAGCCAGTTTGTCTAAATAAGCCATTACATGGCCAATTATGAAAAATAGTCTTATGTTGGTTTATGGTGATGCCGAACGATGCCCCATGAACCACATGATAAAAAAAATTTCAAGTTTATCTTTCTTTTATAAATATTGCAAAAATAGTCATTTTGTCAAATAAGCCATTATATGGCCAATTTTGTAGAAAATAGTCATAATGGACACCAAAAATATATATTCTTATAGAAATCTCCGGCACAAGGTGTAAGTTTGTAGTTGGAATCGGCTTCTATAATTTTCCTTCAGAAAAAAAAAAAAAAATCAAAAAAAAATCAGATAAACATCTCTTTATTTGCAAGAACTACGCTCGGTCTGATTCATGCGGGGTCATGATACGTAGGCAATCCACATAGGATTCGACCATTTCCATAACCAAAAAGAAAAAAAAATGAAAAAACTACAAAAGAAAAAAAAGAAAAAAAAAACCACAAAAAGGAAAAAAAGAGAATAATCAATAAAGTGGAATACCTTAACGCTAACCCGGTGGTTTCGTTTTGTTAATCCAGAAAGTCAAGGTGGTTGGTTGTGGTAAATTGGAAAGCAAGATCCAAGGAAAATGATAACCGGCATCGAAGCTGTTACGGGTGCTCAAGAAACTCAGGGTCAGAAAATTCAACAAGGGTCTACCGTGGTTGAAGAAAACAGAGCATTGAACCAACAAATGACTCAAATGCGTCAAGCATGGGCCAATGGCCAAGGACAACCTTCTCATGAGTCACAATCTGCTATACAGCAAGAACAGTACCACTCTCCCGAGTACCACTCGTACTCGTTTGACCTTCCTGCAAACGTTGAGAAGCTTACCCGAGAGAATGTGCAGGAAGAAATGGCCCAAAGATTGAAGAGATTAGAACAACGGCTGAAAAACATGCAAGAAATGGCAGAGAATCTCAAGACTGAGTGGGTTGGTACCGGTTCCCGACAACAACTGGTTGAACGGAACCACATGTTAGTAGAAGAAGTCAAAATATTAAGACAACATGTGGTTGAAATGTATCGGGCATGGAGGGATGGAAAAGCACCACCCCCGCCACCACCTAGTTTCATGGACCCGGTCCTTACACTGAACCCGATGCCAAATATACCTGCCTATCGCAACCTTTCTAGCCACTCGAGTAGCTCAATTACTCGTCCCCCAGCTATGCTTTCCAACCACTACTACCATCCCCAACCCTACTACTCTCCCGGAGGCACCCAAAATCGTACTTCACCTTCTATGTACTCAATTCCACAAAAAGCCTACCGACCCCCACAAACATACCGGAAACCCCCTAGGTCAGGTTTCAGGCCAAACAAGGCGTTTAGGGAGGAGAGGTTGCTGAAGCGGAAAAAGGCTTTCACCCCTATCGGAGAATCATATACCAGCCTTTATCATAGGTTGAAAGAGTTGGGGATGTTAAGACCAATCGCACCAAAAGTTCCAAACCCACCCCCGAAAAATCTTGATTCTTCTGTCAGATGTGAATACTGTTCGGGAACATTGGGTCACGATACTGAAAAGTGTTGGCAATTGAAGAATGCCATTCAAGATCTTATCGATGAGAGGAGAATTGAAGTACAGACTCCCGAAACCCCAAACATTACACATAATCCTCTACCTGCATGTGACGTTGCGCATTTTGTGGGGACGATGCCCGATGACGAGGGTGAAGAGATTTTTCTTTGGAAGCCGAGAATATTGAAATAGAAAGCGATCTTAATGCAGAATACAGTGGCTAAGATGCCATGCTGGTCAATTGGGAAGGTGCTCAACTCTTGGAGTTTTGGTAGTTTTATTTTGGTGTCGTTTCTGTTACCCGGGTTATTTCAGGGTTGTAATCCGGATGTTGTCTTGAGAGTCAAAACCCTTCTATCTTTCCACTTTGCTTTGTTTAGTAATAAATTTGTTTAGTGTCGTCTAGGTTTGTAATTCTAGTCTAGTCTGTTCATTTTGTTGTTCGTCTTGTTGTTTCAACCCATCAGTTTAATACAACTCTCTGTTTCCCATCATTCCTAGTCATTCCATTTCTGATCACTTTGTATTTCTTCTCATACTGACTTTAGCAACATGACGTGCACATAAGCCTGGTTTTTTTTTAAAGTTAATGAAACAATGTTGAAGATGTAATGATACTCGGAAGAAATAAAAACATATTGGAATACTGTGAAGCCGGAATCAAGTGAACATTGGGGAAAACGTAACATAAAGAAATGCCTTGGAAATGCATCATGCTTCATCGGTTTAAAGCCAAAGGCAAAAGTACCCCAAGACTAAAGGAACCATCCGTTGTATCGAAATTGTTGCCCAATGGCATTGAGAATCGTCAAAAACAGAAGGCAAATATGTGATTTGGTCGAAAGGTAGTTTGTACTTGGTAGGTCTCGAAGATTGGAATGACGAAGGCATTTTATTCGCTATCCAAACACTTTATCCATTGTTATCCCTTCGAGCCTTATTATATTTTCTTTCATATCCCTCTTTCTGAATCAACAACAAAATTGAGTATTGAGCGGGGAAATCAAATGGAGAAAAGAAGAAAAAAGAAAAAAAAAAGAGAAAAAGAAAAAGCGAAAAGAGAAAAGAAAAGAAAAAGACGAAGAAATCGGGAAAAAGTCAAAGAAATTCATTAATTGCTGGCGTAGTAATGAACTACGTTTGACTTGATCCCGAAAGGGTACGTAGGCGGCCTCACTGAGGTTCAGTCACAATAAAGGAAAAATCCAAAAAAATCCCCCAAAAAGGAAACTGGGGCAGAAGTTATGTTTGTTGAATAAATAAGATTCCGAAAGTTGTAATTTTAACCCACGATGAAATGTTTTTGAGCCTTTATATCCCAACCAAAAGCCTGCATTACGGTCCAAAGGAAGACCTTCCGATCAATCTTCAAGAAATGCCGAGTCAAGCGAACAAAGGTCAATCACATCAGGGGCAACACTCGAGTCCGAACAAAGGAGAATGAAGAATTCAAGATGATAACAACCACCACGAGACTCCACGATGAGAGAAATCAAATGAGAGAGTCTTATCGGTGAAAACCCTCATAGGCACCGTAAGGCGACGGTAAGTCGAGAGAAAAGAAAAAGCAAATGAGAGAGGCTTGATGGTGAAAACCCGATGGGCACTACAAGTCAACTAAGGATCAAATCAAGAAATGAAGTGTTGAAGACCGGTTTCACGGCAGAACTTGCAACAAGAGTTGAACATCAGATTTGCTACACAGAGAAGGCTGAAGTGCATGATAAGGTCGCTAGAGTCGGTATTCAAAATCAGATAGGTCATTCTTCTGTAGGTTTCTTGTTAGGAATTATGTTTTCTTTTCTTTCTATTCTTCATACCTTGTTTTACCCTCCCTCTTATCGAGTCAGTCAGGTCATAACAAGTATAGAAATGATTCCAAAATTTGCCACCAAGTTTTCCAATTGCACAAGATGGGATTTAGCCAACACGACAATTGTCGTAGGTCAGGGAATGACAAGGCCGGTAATTTAAGCCCACAAGAGCAACATGTGCAATGAGGATCATGCAAGACACAAGGGTCGGCAAGGTGCCAACTCAGGGAAAATATAGCAAATAGAAGTACGGATAGAGAGGGGGTATATCTTCTGACAAGAGAAAGACCAAAGGTTGCCAAGTGGAGTCATCAAAGGAATCAAGATCGAAGTTTGTGGGATCCGTCAAGAAAGGAACAATATACATACCTAAAGAGAGGTGGATTTTGAACAAAGATGAAGTAAAAATGGATAGTCGGTGAATAGGCAAGGCACTCGAGTGGAAAGCAGCCGCCATCAAGGTTCAAGGCCACAACCAACCACCGCATTTAAACTAACAGATTTTTCTTTGCTTTGAAACAGGGGCATAGATGTTATTGGACTGATAGAGCCAACAGTTTCCAATGGGCATAAGCTCATTTTGGTTGTGATAGGTTACTTTACCACATTGGGCCGAGGCAAAGGGCAAATTTGCACCAAATTGGCAGGGACCGTTCGTGGTATCACGGGTGTTGTCCAATGGAGCATTATATTTAACAGATGTTGAGGGAAAGTGCGTAGAGACTGCTATCAATTCAGATGCAGTCAAAAGATACTATGTATGATTCCTTTTCAAATATGTGTTTTGTATTTTGTTGTGATTTTGGAATCGAAATGACGAAGGCATTTTATTCTCTATCCAAACACCTTATCCATTGTTAACCCCTTCGAGCCTTAATGAATGAATTCTTTCATATCCCTCTCTCGGAATCACTCTAGTGCAATAAGATCGAAATTGCCAGAATAAAAAATGAAATGATGGAAAAATGAAAAAAAAATGAAAAATGAAAAAAATGAAAAAAAAAAGATGAAAAAATGAAAAAAAAAAAGAGAAAAAGACAAAAATCGGGAAAAAGTCAAAAAGAAATCCATCTAACTTATAAAGTTGGATGAACTACGTCTGACTTGATCCCGAAAGGGTACGTAGGCAGCCTCTTTGAGGTTCAGTCACAATAAAGAAAAAATCCAAAAATTCCCCACATATTGAAACTGGGGCAGAAGTTATGTTTAATAATTCCGAGAGTGGTAAATATTTTTAACCCTCGTTGAAATTTTGAGCCTTTATATCTTTCTTTCTTAACCCACCCAAAAGCTACGTTACAGTCCAAAGAAAGACCTTCTGATCAATTTTGAAATGATAACAAATACAACGAAGGAGGAGCGAAGCGTCGGATAATACCCGTGGTACAGAAAACAAAATACAAAAGGAAAAAATGAAAAAAGAAAATAATAAAAATGAGAGAGTCTCATCAGTGAAAACCTTAGCCGGCACTGTGAGGCGATTGTGAGGTTGAGAGAATAAATGAGAGAGTCTTATTGGTGAAAACCTTTCGAGGCACCGTAAGGCGATCGTGAGGACTATCAGAAAAGAGAAAAGCAACAAAAAAGAGTATCGGTTTTGGGTCAAAGGCAATCCAGAGTGAGAATAATGATTGGAACGAATTGGGTCAGAGTTTATATACATGGCATGGTCAGCGGAATCAGCCAGCAAATACCCAGATAAGTTCTGTCATCTCTCCAAAATACCCTTACCTTTCTTTCATTTTTCTGCATTTCATTGTTTACCTTTTTGAGAGCTAACTACCAGCTCCCGATAACGGAAGTTGAAATAACACTGGATCAGAAAGGATGGAAGATTGGGGAAAGAAATAAAGAAGCTTGGCAAACATGGCCAAAGGAAAAGAAAACAAAACAAAAATGGAGAAATGAGAAAAGTACAAAAAAAAGAGTCTGCAAGGGACGAGAAGTCAAAAGCCATGCAACATGAGAAAGCAAAAACAAAGGAAGCAATAAGAAGTGGGGACGGCAGATGCCAGTTGCCAGCAACTTATATCTAATAAATTTTGTTTCATGCAGGAACAAATTGTCACTAATCACTTTAAAGTGAATGTGACCAATGTGGAAAATTTAAAATACCAAAAAGAGAAAGTCTGCCGAATAAGTGGAGAAATTCACAGGCGAGAGATAAGTTGGTAAAAGAAAATACCAAAAAGAGGAAGGTAACATCTTTTAAAATCCACTCCCCAGTCCTCAGGCCGAGGGAATACTTTTCTGCATCGCATTGCACGTTTAAATTCAGTTAGGCGCCCACCTTCAAATACGGGAATATTTTCTGCATTCGCATTGCACGTTTAATTTCCGTTAGGCGCCCACCTTCAAATACGGGAATATTTTCTGCATCGCATTGCACGTTTAAATTTCTGTTAGGCGCCCACCTTCAAATACGGGAATATTTTCTGCATTTCGCATTGCACGTTTCAATTCGTTAGGCGCCCACCTTCAAATACGGGAATATTTTCTGCATCGCATTGCACGTTTAAATTCTGTTAGGCGCCCACCTTCAAATACGGGAATACATTTCTGCATCGCATTGCACGTTTAATTTCTGTTAGGTGCCCACCTTCAAATACGGGAATATTTTTCGCATCGCATTGCACGTTTAATTTCTGTTAGGTGCCCACCTTCAAATACGGGAATATTTTTCTGCATCGCATTGCACGTTTAAATTCTGTTAGGCGCCCACCTTCAAATACGGGAATATTTTCTGCATCGCATTGCACGTTTAATTTCTGTTAGGCGCCCACCTTCAAATACGGGAATATTTTCTGCATCGCATTGCACGTTTCATTTCTGTTAGGCGCCCACCTTCTAATACGGGAATATTTTCTGCATATCGCATTGCACGTTTAAATTCCGTTAGGCGCCCACCTTCAAATACGGGAATATTTTCTGCATCGCATTGCACGTTTAAATTTCGTTAGGCGCCCACCTTCTAATACGGGAATATTTTCTCCCATCGCATTGCACGTTTAATTTCGTTAGGCGCCCACCTTCAAATACGGAATGCTTTTCTGCATCACATTGCACATTTAAATTTCGTTAGGTGCCCACCTTCGAATACGGAATATTTTTCGCATCGCATTGCACGTTTAAATTCGTTAGGTGCCCACCTTCGAATACGGGAATACTTTTCGCATCGCATTGCACGTCTAAATTTTGTTAGGTGCCCACCTTCGAATACGGGAATACTTTTCTCGCATTGCATCGTACGTTTAATTTCGTTAGGTGCCCACCTTCGAATACGGGAATACTTTTCTCGCATCGCATTGCACGTTTAAATTTTGTTAGGTGCCCACCTTCAAATACGGAAATACTTTTCTGCATTCGCATTGCACGTTTAATTTTCGTTAGGCGCCCACCTTCAAATACGGAAATATTTTCTCCATTCGCATTGCACGTTTAAATTCCGTTAGGCGCCCACCTTCAAATACGGGAATATTTTCTGCATTCGCATTGCACGTTTAATTTTCGTTAGGCGCCCACCTTCAAATACGGGAATATTTTCTGCATTCTGCATTCGCATTGCACGTTTAAATTCTGTTGCGCCCACCTTCAAATACGGGAATATTTTCTTGCATCGCATTGCACGTTTAAATTTCGTTAGGCGCCCACCTTCAAATACGGAATATTTTCTCGCATTCGCATTGCACGTTTAAATTTCTCGTTAGGCGCCCACCTTCAAATACGGAATACTTTCTCGCATCGCATTGCACGTTTAAATTTCGTTAGGCGCCCACCTTCAAATACGGGAATATTTTCTGCATCACATTACAGTTAAAAAAGCCCACACTGGGACAGAAAAGAAAAAAAAGAGGTAGTTTGTTGTTTTGTTTTAAGCAGGTTCAGCTCGAGATCAAGAAAAAAACAAGAAAATCAACAAAAAAGAGAGTCATCAAGAAAAAACAAGAAAATCAACAAAAAAGGAAGATTCTGCAAATCAAGAAAATGGAAGAAGAGCAAAAGCTAGATTAGGAACAATTGTAATTGTAGGATCATAGCTTAGAATAGCTTCTTCATTTTACATTTTACCCCCCCGGTGTAATAAGGAGGTCAGCAAGCAGTAACCGCAACAGCAGCAACAGTAACAGCAAAAAATCGCAGTTTCATTGGTAGTCCCAGCTACCAAAATTTCCCGAACTACACTGACCTGATTCCTGTTTAGCCCAGGATATGTAGGCAACCTCTGAAGCAGGGTGCGGTCAAAAGGCTTTCAAAAATGCTTCTCACGGAGTGCTCAAACGGGCAAAAATCGCTCGTATCCGCTCACTTGTCTTTGCACGAAAAACTCTTCGTGTTTACGCGCAAAGAGGGGCAGCTGTGAGCACGTGATTTTTGCCCTATATGAGAATTACTCCCAAAAAATTCAAAATAAAAGAGTTTTGTGTTGTTTGCAATATTTGTGAATTTTGTGTTATTTTCTTGAATTGTTTGCATTTATCTGTGCATATTTATTTGTTTAAATAAATAAAAAATATAAAAATATGTTGCATTTGTATATAAAATTCAAGTTTATACTTAGGAATAATTAAGTTTATTTATAAAATCACAAAAATATGTATGTTTGCATTTTTAGCATTTAATGTCCAATTTGTGCGATTTCATTTTTATTAACGTCTAATTTTATGTGATAATTATTATTTTGAGTTAATTAGTATTTCTAAGATAATTTTAGTTTTTATAAATTAATATTAGTATTTTGGGCTTTATTAATTAGGAAGTTGAATAATGGAGAAGAACAAAATGGAAAAAATTTGGATTGGGCCATCTTGCAAATTAAGTTACAAGCCCAATCCTAAGAAACCTTACCCAACCCAAAACCCCTTGGCCCAAGAAGAAAATTTCAGATTTTTTTTAGCAAAAAATAATCATAATTACATGACATAAAGTAGTGGGGAGCAAGGAAACCAAGGAAGAAAACAAGGAGAGGAAAACATGGATTAGTGGGTTTTCTTTAAATTAAAAAAATATTTTCTTTTTAATAAAAAATCTGAAAATTTTCGAAATTCTTGCCTATAAATAGAAGAGAGGATTTATGAAAAAGGGGGTGGAAAAAAAGAGAGGAAAAATAGGAAGAGAAGTAAAAATAAAAAAATTTTCTGCTGTAGTATACACTCGATATACATTCTGGACACAGAAGTATACATGGCGAAAAATTCAATTTTTGAGAGTTTCTTTTGAGAATTGAAAAGAGTTCAAAGCTAGAAAGACAAAACAAACAAAAAAATCTGGAAAATATTTTTCTTTTCTATTTTTTTACTGGTTTGTTTTTGTTTTTCTCCGTATTGCCTGGGATTTTCGGGATTGAGGTGTTGAAGCTACTGCTGGTTGTTACTGTTGTTGTTGCTGTATTTTCACCGCCTTGTTGATTTGCCATTTTCCCATTCCTTTCAAAACCAGGTACATATCTCTTTCACTTGAAGATGTAATGGTGAATTGTTGAAATAAAAAATGAAGATCTGGATCCGATTATTTGCTGTCCTGTAGTTTATGTTTAGTGTTGTTAGTTTAGATTTGTAATTTATCTATTGAAGTATTCTGTAGTAGCTAAAAAACGAAAAACAAAAACATTGTAATAACTAGTAGTATAGTAGCAATAGTGTATCACATAGCTTAATTAGGTAATAGATCTTAAAACATGGGTTAGTTAATAATAATTTCAAAAAATCGGTTGGTTACTTACTCACAATAGATTCATAAGTCTTAATCACATATCAGATGTCATTTACACATAGATAAGCTTAAAAATAGGAAATGTTAGATTAGATAGTGCTTTAATCATGTTTTAGGTTCATAATCTCGTGATAAAACAAGCCATATTGAAATCAGTAGTATAATTATAAATAGGTCTCTGAGTTATTTATTTACGGATATTGATACAATTTAATTAGAACCATCTTTGTAATGTAAAAATGCCTAGTACATGACGAAACTGGTAATGTAAATATTCGTGAGTAGTTAATCAGTTAATTCAGATCCATAGTTAATTAGTTTAATCATTCTTTAAGTCCATTATGTAATCCGTCGCTTTTTCAAATTAGGTATTAACTGGTATTAACTTCAAAACGCTAGTGTAAGAGGAAGAAGTAGTTTGTTAGTTCTGATTTATGGTAATAAATAATTAATTTGTAGCTAATGTATGATATTGATTTCCTTCATTGAATAAATAAAAGTGCTTTCCATTTCAAATGTGTATCTTTGTTCTGTTGCTTCAATTATTTCCAATTTTATTTAGTTTGGGCCCAAGGCGTGTTATGGGCCTGAATCTCTGTATAATGCCAACTGGGCTGGCGATAGAATGCCCGAATCAGGTCTGGTTCTTTAAGAACCTGGACCTGTTTTTAATGTAGTAAATCCTTATTCTGGAAATCCAGGCCCCATTGAATAACAAAATTACGGGCCTGGAATGTTTAAATATTAGAAATCGATTAAGGAAAAAACAAATGTAGAAAACATAGCCAAATACTAGTATTGAATCCTTTAATGAAAATTGGGATGAGCCTCGCCCGAATAATAAACACCGGGGCCCCCATTTAGTAATAATATAACATAATAGAACCGGAGAGGCTAATAGCAAATTCCATAGCCTCTCCCCAAAGTTAAAAGCCGATAGACGTTATTTAGGGCACGATGTTAATGTACTTTCCATTGAACGAGTGTGCACTTGGTGCGACTCAAATCCAAATCTCGACAAAGCCGAAATACACCAAAAGTCATAGGCGTACTGGTTGCGGTATGACTCAAGGCGTGTTTTCGCGATGTCGCAAATTCCTTAAAAATAATACCTAATGTAAAAAGCATTACATGTTGTTTAAAAATCTGTAATCGAGTCAAACAAGAGTCGAGAACGACAATTGAGCGACCGTGCTAAAACCACGGAACCCGGGAATGCCTAACACCTTCTCCCGGGTTAACAGAGTTCCTTATCCGGATCTTTGCTTCGCAGACATTTTTAAGAGTCAAAATTCCTCGGATTCGGGATTAACCGGTGACTTGGGACACCATTATCATTCCCAAGTGGCGACTCCTGATTAATCTCAATAAAATCCCGAACCGATTGTCCTTTAATTGGAAAAACTCCTTCCCTTACGTTATTTTTATCCGTTTCGGATATTTGAGCGTCGGGGTATACCCTACGAGCGTATTTATATTTATGCTTATGTGGGGTAGTAAAAAGGGAGGTATGACAATCAGCACCATTAGACCTAAACTTTTCAAAAGCTAAACCTAATCTAACACATGCAGGTGAACATATAATGGAGGTGAAGATGAACAGGAAAGACATGAAGCATGAATGAAGAAAAAATCCCTAATATTATCATATGAAATGACAGAAATGAAAACCAGGATCATTGAACCAAGTTTCCAAAAGTTAACCCCAATCTTAAACATGCCAATTAGCAGATGAAAGAACAGAAGGGATATCATAAACCAACATAAGAAAACCCTAATACGAACAGGATATGAAGGAGAGTGGGAATCAAGACGACTAAACTAAGACTGAAACTAAATCATGCAGTTAACCATAGACAAGAAAAACAACAGAGGTGTTTAAAACCAACAAATAGAAAACCTTATATACAAACAAAGAACGAAGAAGAACAGGGAAATCATTGAAACAGAGGAGCAAACCACAAGATAACCCTAAAACGGCTAAACATTCACTAAAACTAAACAAGTGAAGAAACAGAAAGAAGAATAGTCAAGATATCGCAAACTAACAAAAGACAACCTGATATAAAGATAAAGGAGGATGAAAGTCAAACAACTAAACTAGACCTAAAGTTAAACATGCAAAGAACAGAAGAGAAAGACAGTCAGGCTATGGAAAGCTAACAGATCAAGGATCATAATGCACAGAAGCATGAAAGAGGAAAGTGAGATAATGGCAGATTCTTTTAAACCAAAGAAACAAAAACTAGATCGAAACAACAAAACAGAAGAAAAACATGAAAATAAACAGACAAAAGAAAGCAATAAAACACAAAAAGGGTAAGGGGACTTAGCTTAGCGGGGCCTGTCCCCCGAGCTTCCTATTTCTCTCCTTTCACTCTCTTTTTCCGACTCCCAGACCTTTTCCTTTTGATTCTTTTCTTGATTTTTTTTTGTTTTTCTCTTCTGGTTTCTTCTTAGGCTTAAAGACGGAACATTTTTTGAAGTTTGAGTTGCAGAGGGGTGTTTGGGAGAGTAAAAGGCACGGTCTTTGGGTGGTTTGAGTTTGGGGGTCGCCGGAGTTAGGTTTCTGGCGACTTTATTTGGGATATTCGAGATGATCTGGGTAGATTCGAGGGGAGCCAGTGGGGTAGGGTGATAGATCAGGTCAAGGGGATTCTTTTGGCGTTGGTTTGGAGATGATGCTCGTTGTTTGGTGGTCACCGGCGAAGATTCCGGTGACCGGCAAGTCAAGAACATGGTCTGTTTTTGGAGCTTTGATGTCTTGGGATGAAGAAGAAGGAGAGGAAGGCGAAGGAGATGAATGGAATGGATTAAAAGGGGCCGGCGACCACCGTGGAAGGTGGTGGCCGCCATTGGCCGGCTAGGGTTCTCTGAGGTTGAAGAAGAGGTGAAGAGGGAGAGAAGAGATGATTTTAGGGCGGCTAGGGTTGAGGAGTTTGCAAAATGGCGAGATTTCTTCAGACCAAAGCCTTATATAGGCAAGGCGTCTGAGGTAATCCTAGCAGTCCAGTTGATGGAGATCAACGGCCAGGAACCATCGTTACTAAAACGACGCCGCATTGGTTATTAGAGAGACCAGTGGTCTCTTCCGCTAGATCAACTTACACGGACGGTCGAGATTAAATCTCAGCATTAATAAACCTTTTATAACTCAACTAATATTCTCAGCCGTTGGATTTATCAAAATGGACGGCTAAGATCACTCTCTCACAATTCAAAAATTAAACACATCTGTTAATTGTTTCAACCGTCAGATCAAACCTGACGGACGGCCAAGATCGTTTGAACCCTAATGTCCTGGACCGGCCATTCGGGCCAATACATCTGGGCCTTCTCAATTCAGACCAAATCAGCCCAACCATGGTAATACCAACTATATTTTTTGCATTTTCTGATTTTAACCATTTTTATGTATTTTCTTTTATACTTTTTTTTCTTTTCTTTTATAAAATATTATAAAACCTAATTTCCTACTTACTCTAATTATTTAGTATTTTTTGGTAATTTTCTACTATTTTTCCTAATTTCCACTACTTAACACTATTTTTGCTAATTTTTCTTAAAATCTAACTAATTAAACTAACAAATTAATTACCTAGCCTATTTTTTGATTTTTTCTAATTTCTAATTATTCAAATACACAAAGTATAGCTAATTTCAAACAAGGCAAGTAATTACACTCAAAAACATATTTATTTTAATTTTGGAATTATTTGCCCGGTGCAAAAATCATGTGCTCACAGCTGCCCCTCTTTGCTCAGGAACACGAAGAGTTTCATTGCAAAGACAAGTGAGCAGTAATGAGAGATTTTTGCACATCGGCACATTTCGTGAAAGCATTTTTTGAAAACCTTTTGACCGCACCCTGCTTTAGAGGTTGCCTACATATCCTGGGCTAAACAGGAATTAGGTCAGTGTAGTTCGGGAAGGTCTGGCAGTTTAAAAACTACCAGACTCACTGTTGCATTGACACTGTTGAGACCTGCTGTCACGACCCTAGTTCACCAATCGTGAACATGTCATGACGGCACCCAGTCCCCATGACTAGGTAAGCCTAACACGTTGCGGAATATACCATTTTATGAACATTAATTAAGAAATAGCGGAAAATAGTATAAAAAGGAAATGTAATCCGTGCCGCTTGGCACATACACCCATCAAACACACTGTATAAAACACCTCCAAGACCCGGAATCCCACGGGCAACACAGACTAAAAGAGAGTATACAACCGTGGCTCTATGTGTAAAGAGTATCTAACAACGAAATGAAGGAAAACATCTACTAATACTATCAGAATAGAAGGAGGGCCTCCGGATCCGCGGACGTAGCAGATCATACCTCGAGGTCTCCCAAAGTGCTGCTGAATCTCCTAGCATAAGCCTGTCCTGATGTACCTGGATCTGCACAACAAAAAGTGTGCAGAAGAGTAGCATGAGTACACCACGGCGGTACTCGGTAAGTGCCAAGCCTAACCTCGATGGAGTAGTGACGAGGAAGGTCAGGGCCCTACTGAGAGAACAATAATATAATGATGATAACAATGACAAACAGTTTAAATAATAATGAATCTGAAATGACAACAGTAAAGTGATTTCTGCAACCGTTTACGATTTAAGCTAGCAGCAAGTAAATAACTCAATAAAAACTCAATCAGCAAGTCCAGGACCTGTGGGAATTGAACCCACAGTCCCTTTCCATAGCCAACAATCCAGGAGCTACAGGAATTGAACCCGCAGTCCCGATAACAATATCCCTGGGTCTCCGGGAATCGAACCCGCAGCCCATGTCTCAATAAATATCAGGATCTCCGGGAATCGAACCCGCAGTCCCTACCAATAACTCAGGATCTTCGGGAATCAAACCCGCAGTCCCTACCAATAACTCAGGATCTCCGGGAATCGAACCCGCAGTCCCTACCAATATCACTCCGGGTCTCTGGGAATCGAACCCACAGCCCTGGGTCTCCGGGAATCGAACCCGCAGTCCACAAGCACAACAAATAAAGGAATACACAAAGAGAATAAATTATGCTTAACTATAACTTCACCGAAAAATAGTGCCAATAATTATCAAAAATAAGGCAATTAGGCAACTAAATAGTTAGGTACTACCTAATCATGCTTTTCTAACTACTACCAGTAAAATATCAAATTAACAACTAAAGACAGGAATATCACTCATCGAACATTTTAAATAAAGTATGTGTTCAACAACCAGCGCATGTACACGCCCGTCACCTCGCGTACAAGGCATTTAAATTATCACATAATATCCTAGGGGTGAAACTTCCCCCACACGAGGTTAGACAAGCCACTTACCTCGATTCCGGTACAAAACCGCTAAGAGACAACTCTCTTGCCACGAATGTCGGCCTCCACAGGTCCAATCTATCCAAAATCATAAGTAATACATCATAATATGCTAATGGGACATAACCCAATCGAAAGAACTCAAAAAATACTCAAAATCACGAAATTCGCAAAACCCGAGCCCGGGGCCCACATCATGAAAAATTCTGAAATTCAGATTTTCGGAATCCTCGTCTCGCCACGAGTCCGTACATACCAAGAACTCCCAATTCGGACCACAAATGGTCCTTCAAATCCTAAATTTAAGGTTTTTGCTCCAAGCCCTATTTTCTTGATTTTTAGCTATAAATTCATGAATTCCATGGATGATTCTTGTATAAAAACATGTATTTAACTCATAAAACTTACCTCCAACGATTCCCCGTCGAAATCCCTTCAATTCCCGTCCAAAAGCTCTCAAGAATGACCAAAAATGGTGGAAAATGAGTTGTTTTCGCGATTGAAATGTTTTTAACATTCTGTCCGGGTACTGTAGCTAACACTATGCGATCGCATTAGAGCATTGCGATCGCATAGAACAAATTTGCCGGGCACTGTAGCTAAGCCTATGCGATTGCATAGAACAAAATCCTGGGTACTGTAGCTAACACTATGCGATCGCATTAGAGCATTGCGATCGCATAGAACAAAATTTCCGGGCACTGTAGCTAAGCCTATGCGATTGCATAGAACAAAATCCTGGGTACTGTAGCTAACACTATGCGATCGCATCAGAGCATTGCGATCGCATAGAACAAAATTTCTCTGCAATTTTTCTGCTGCATTTTTCAACTCAAAAATTCCCGTTAGCCATCCGAAATCACCCCGAGGCCCCCGGGACCTCAATCAAAAATACCAATACATCCTATAACATTATTCAAACTTGTTCCAATCATAAAAACATGTCCTTAAATACGGAAAACATCGAATTATAGCGGATTCAAGCCTAAGTTTTCATCTAAACTTTCGAAATCAACATTCAATCACAAACCCGACCAAACGACATCCGAATGACCTGAAAATTTGTAGACATATCCAAAATCACATAACGAAGCTACAGAAGTTATCGGAATTCCATTCCGACCCCCGGATCAAAATCTCACCTATCGTTCGGATTCGCCAAAAATACTAACCTTGCCAATTCAAGCTTAATTCTACACCGGTCATCACAAAAATATTCCGGACATACTCCTAAGTCCCAAATCACCTAACGAAGCTATCCGAACCATAAGATTTGCATTTCGAGTCCGATATCAAAATTTCCACTTCCGGTCAAATTTTCTCAAAAACCTTCAATTTTCTATCTTTAGCCAAACGACTCCAAAATGACCTACGGACCTTCGAATTCACTTCCGATCGCGCTCACAAATCCAGAATAACCATACGGAGCTACTCCCAGTCTCGGAATCCCAAACGGACATCAATAACACTAAAATGCATTTTAAGCCAAACTGATGCAATTTCTTCTAAAATGCTATCTTTCATAATATGCGCCAAAATGCTCCCGGGTTATCCAAAACCCGATCCGGCATACGCCCAAGTCCGAAATCATCATATGAACCTGTTGGAACCTTTAGATCCCAATTCCGAGGTCGTATACTCAAAATTCCAATCCTAGTTCATTTCTTCAATTTTTTTAAGCTTCGGAAATGAGAATTTTCATTTAAATTTGACTCCAAACTTCTTGAATTTTAAATTCTGACCATACACACAAGTCAATATACCTGAGATGAAGCTGCTCATGGCCTCAAACTGCTAAATGATGCGCCATAGCTCAAAACGACCGGTTGGGTCGTTACACCTGCTAACTTACTCCTTATTACACCGGGGGGGGGGGGATGTAAAATGAAGAAGTTATTCTAAGCTATGATCCTACAATTACAATTGTTCCTAATCTAGCTTTTTCTCTTCTTCCCTTTCCGGTGATGCAGACTCTCTTTTTTGTTGATTTTCTTTGATGTCGACTCTTTTTTTTGTTGATTTTGTTGTTTTTCCCTTTTTTTGATTTTCAATGGTACTTCTTGTCCTCGAGCTGAACCTGCTCAAAACAAAACAACAAACTACTTTTTTTCTATTTTTCTGCCCCAATGTGGGCTTTTAGCTATATATACCATGATGTGCAGAAATATATTCCTGTATTTGAAGGTGGGCGCCTAACAGAAATTAAACGTGCAATGCGATGCAGAAAATATTCCCGTATTTGAAGGTGGGCACCTAACAGAATTTAAACGTGCAATGCGATGCAGAAAATATTCCCGTATTTGAAGGTGGGCACCTAACAGAATTTAAACATGCAATGCGATGCAGAAAATATTCCCGTATTTGAAGGTGGGAACCTAACAGAATTTAAACGTGCAATGCGATGCATAAAAGTATTCCCGTATTTGAAGGTGGGCACCTAATAGAATTTAAACGTGCAATGCGATGCGGAAAAGTATTCCCGTATTCGAAGGTGGGCACCTAACAGAATTTAAACGTGCAATGCGATGCGGAAAATATTTCCGTATTCGAAGGTGGGCACCTAACGGAATTTAAACGTGCAACGCGATGCGTAAAAGTATTCCCGTATTCGAAGGCGGGCACCTAACGAATTTAAACGTGCAATACGATGCGGAAAAGTATTCCCGTATTCGAAGGGTGGGCGCCTAACAGAATTTAAACGTGCAATGCGATGCAGAAAATATTACCGTATTAGAAGGTGGGCGCCTAACAGAATTTAAACGTGCAATGCGTGCAGAAAAATATTCCCGTATTAGAAGGTGGGCGCCTAACAGAATTTAAATGTGCAATGCGAATGCATAAAAGTATTCCCGTATTTGAAGGTGGGCACCTAACAGAATTTAAACGTGCAATGCGAATGCAGAAAATATTCCCGTATTTGAAGGTGGGCACCTAACAGAATTTAAACGTGCAATGCGATGCAGAAAAGTATTCCCGTATTCGAAGGTGGGCACCTAACAGAATTTAAACGTGCAATGCGATGCAGAAAATATTCTCGTATTTGAAGGTGGGCACCTAACAGAATTTAAACGTGCAATGCGATGCAGAAAATATTCCCGTGTTCGAAGGTGGGCACCTAACAAAAACTAAACGTGCAATGCGATGCATAAAATATTCCCGTATTTGAAGGTGGGCACCTAACATAATTTAAACGTGCAATACGATGCAGAAAATATTCCCGTATTTGAAGGTGGGCACCTAACAGAATTTAAACGTGCAATGCGATGCAGAAAATATTCCCGTATTTGAAGGTGGGCGCCTAACAGAATTTAAACGTGCAATGCGATGCAGAAAATATTCCCGTATTCGAAGGTGGGCACCTAACAAAATTTAAACCTGCAATGCAATGCAGAAAAGTATTCCCGTATTTGAAGGTGGGCACCTAATAGAATTTAAACGTGCAATACGATGCAGAAAATATTCCCGTATTTGAAGGTGGGCACCTAACAGAATTTAAACGTGCAATGCGATGCAGAAAAGTATTCCCGTATTTGAAGATGGGCACCTAAGAGAATTTAAACGTGCAATGCGATGCAGAAAAATATTCCCGTATTTGAAGGTGGGCACCTAACAGAATTTAAACGTGCAATGCGATGCAGAAAAGTATTCCCGTATTCGAAGGTGGGCACCTAACAGAATTTAAACGTGCAATGCGATGCAGAAAATATTCCCGTATTTGAAGGTGGGCACCTAACAGAATTTAAACGTGCAATGCGATGCAGAAAAGTATTCCCGTATTTGAAGGTGGGCACCTAACAGAATTTAAACGTGCAATGCGATGCAAAAAAGTATTCCCGTATTTGAAGGTGGGCACCTAACAGAAATTAAACGTGCAATGCGATGCAGAAAAATATTCCCGTAGCCTGAGGACTGTGGAGTGGATTTTAAAAGATGTTACCTTCCTCTTTTTGGTATTTTCTTTTACCAATTATCTCTTGCCTGTGAATTTCTCCACTTTATTGGCGAACTTCTCTTTTTGGTATTTTCAATTTTCCACATTGGTCACATTCACTTTAAAGTGATTAGTGACAATTTGTTCTTGCATGAAACAAAATTTATTAGATATAAACTGCTGGCAACTGGCATCTGCCATCCCCGCTTCTTATTGCTTTCTTCCTTTTATTGCTTTTCCCATGCTGCATAACTTTCAACTGCTTGTCCCTTGCAAACTCTTTTTGTATTTTCCCATTTTTTCCATTTTCGTTTTGTTTTCTTTTCCTTTGGCCATGTTTGCCAAGATTCCTTATTTCCCTCCCAACTCTTCCTTCTTTCTAACTCAGTGTCGTTCCAGCTTTCGTTATCAGGAGTTGGTAGTTAGCTCTCAAAGGTAAACAATGAAATGCAGAAAAATAAAAGAAAGGTAAGGGTGTTTTGGAGAGATGATAGAACTTATCTGGGTATTTGCCGGCTGATTCCGCTGACCATGCCATGTATTTAAACTCTGACCCAGTTCGTTCCAATCATTATTCTGTCTCTGAATTGTTTCCAACCCAAACAGATACTATTTTTTGTTACCTTTTCTCTTTTCCGATGGTCCTCACGATCGCCCTACGGTGCCTCGAAAGGTTTTCACCAATAAGACTCTCTCATTTATTCTCTCAATCTCACAGTCGTCTCACAGTGCCGGTTAAGGTTTTCACCGATGAGACTCTCTCATTTTATTTCTCTCAAACTCACAATCGCCTCACAGTGCCGGTTAAGGTTTTCACCGATGAGACTCTCTCATTTTTTCATTTTTTCTCATTTTTCCTTTTGTATTTTGTTTTCTTACCACAGGTGTTGTCCGATGTTTCGCTCCTCCTTCATTGCATTCGTTATCATTTCGGAATTGATCAGAAGGTCTTTCTTTGGACTGTAATGTGGCTTTTGGATGGGTTGAGAAAGAAAATTATAAAGGCTCAAAATATCACGAGGGTTCAAAAATATTTACAACTCTCGGAATTATTAAACATAATTTCTGCCCCAATTTCAATATGTGGGGAATTTTGGATTATTTTTCTTTATTGTGACTGAACCTCAGAGAGGCTGCCTACGTACCCTTTCGGGATCAAGTCGGACGTAGTTCATCCAACTTCATTAGTTAGATGGATTTCTTTTTGACTTTTTCCCGATTTCTTTGTCTTTTTCTCTTTTTCTTCATTTTTTTTTTTTCATTTTTTCATTTTTTTTCATTTCATTTTTTTTTCATCTCTTTTTTTTTCATCATTTTGGCAATTTCGATCTTATTGCGCTAAAGCGATTCCGAGAGAAGGATATGAAAGAATATATTTATTAAGGCTAAAAGGGGTTATCAATGGATAAAGTGTTTGGATAGAGAATAAAACGCCTTCGTCATTTCAATTCCAAAATCACAACAAAATACAAAACACATAATTGAAAAGAAATCATACATAGTATCTTTTGACTGCATCTGAATTGATAGCAGTCTCTACGCACTTTCCTTCAACATCTGTTAAATACAATGCTCCATTGGACAACACCCGTGATACCACAAACGATCCCTGCCAATTTGACGCAAACTTGCCCTTTGCTTCGGCCCAATGGGGTAAGATACGCCTCAATACCAGTTGTCCAACTTCAAACTTTCGAGGTCGTACCTTCTTATTATATGCTCTGGCCATTCTTCGTTGATATAACTGCCCATGACAAACTGCGGCCAGCCTCTTCTCATCAATCAAACTCAACTGTTCTAACTGGGCTTTTACCCATTCATCGTCATCTATCTCAACTTCGGCTATGATCCGTAATGACGGTATGTCTATTTCTGCGGGTATAACAGCCTCCGTCCCATACACCAGTGTATAAGGTGTGGTTCCGATAGAAGTACGCACCGTCGTGCGGTAACCCATGAGAGCAAAGGGTAACTTTTCATGCCATTGCCTGGATCCCTCCACCATCTTCCGGAGAATCTTCTTGATATTCTTATTCGCCGCTTCTACTGCACCATTCGCCTTTGGCCTGTAAGGTGTGGAATTGCGGTGTGTGATCTTAAATTTCTCACAAACCTCTCCCATGAGATGACTATTTAGATTGGCTCCATTATCTGTGATGATCACCTTGGGAATTCCATATCGGCATATAATATTCTCATGCACAAAATCCACCACCGCTTTCTTCGTTACTGCCCTGAATGTTTTAGCTTCAACCCACTTGGTGAAATAATCAATTGCAACCAGAATGAACTTGTGCCCATTAGAAGCAGCTGGATCTATTGGGCCGATAACATCCATGCCCCAAGCAACAAAGGGCCAAGGTGCTGACATTGTATGCAACTCATAAGGCGGAGAGTGGATCAGATCCCCATGTACCTGGCACCGGTGACATTTCTTTACATACCTGATACAATCACGCTCCATAGTGAGCCAGTAATACCCAGCTCTCAAAATCTTTGCTAAAACATATCCGCTCATGTGGGGTTCACATACTCCGGCATGTACTTCAATCACGATTTCATCTGCTTGTTGTGCATCCACACACCGCAATAAGCCCAGATCTGGTGTTCTTTTGTATGTAACTCCTCCACTGAGGAAAAATCCATTGGCTAGACGCCTGATGGCTCTCTTCTGGTCTCCAGTGGCTTGCTCAGGGTATTTGCCAGCTTTCAAGTATTCCCTAATATCATGATACCACGGCTCTCCATCTGACTCTTCTTCCACAGCGAAGCAATAAGCATTTTGATCACGGACTTGGATCCGGAGCGGATCTATATATGTCTTGTCAGGATGATGCAACATAGAGGACAGTGTGGCCAAAGCATCTGCAATCTCATTGTGCATTCTTGGGATGTGCTTGAACTCTATAGACCGGAATCTTTGAGACAACTCGTGCAAACAATACCGATAAGGTATCAATTTCAAATCTCGTGTCTCCCATTCCCCTTGGATTTGGTGTACCAAGAGATCCGAGTTACCCATGACCAAAATCTCTTGAATACCCATGTCAATTGCCATCCTTAATCCCAAGATGCACGCCTCATATTCGGCCATGTTGTTGGTGCTGAAAAATCGGAGCTGAGCTGTGACGGGATAGTGCTGACCCGTACTTGAAATGAGTACCGCTCCGATACCAATGCCCTTGCTGTTGACGGCTCTGTCAAAGTACATTTTCCATCCTGGTCTCTCATCTTGCTCTATCTCCTCGACAATCATTGCGTCTTCATCCGGAAAGTACGTCTTTAATGGTTCATACTCATCATCCACCGGATTCTCGGCTAAGTGGTCTGCAATAGCTTGTGCCTTCATTGTCGTACGAGTCACATAGATAATGTCAAATTCTGTGAGCAGAATCTGCCATTTGGCCAGTCTTCCCGTAGGCATAGGCTTCTGAAATATGTACTTCAGAGGATCCAGTCATGATATCAAGTATGTGGTATGTGCCGACAAATAGTGCTTCAATTTCTGAGCTACCCAAATCAGCGCACACAAAGTTCTTTCAAGTTGAGTGTATTTTACCTCGTAGGATGTAAACTTCTTGCTAAGGTAATATATGGCTTGTTCTTTCTTGCCTGTCTCGTCATGCTGACCCAGTACACAACCAAAGGAGTTATCAAGCATTGTCAGATACAAAATCAGAGGTCGCCGTGGTTCTGGAGGAACTAACACCGGAGGATTGGCCAAATCTTCCTTGATCTTGTCAAAAGCTTCCTGACACTCGTCGGTCCATTTCACTGCTGCATCTTTTTTCAACAACTTGAAGATCGGCTCACATGTTGATGTCAATTGAGCAATGAATCGACTAATGTAATTCAACCTTCCTAGCAAACTCATGACCTCCTTCTTGTTCTTTGGCGGAGGTAGACTTTGAATAGTCTTGATCTTTGATGGATCCAGTTCAATACCTCGCCGACTCACTATAAACCCTAGTAATTTCCCTGAAGGTACTCTAAAGGCACACTTCGCAGGATTGAGCTTTAAATTGTACCTCCGGAGTCTTTGAAAAAACTTTCTTAAATCTCTGACATGATCAGGTTGCTTTTTGGACTTTATGATGACATCATCCACATACACTTCAATCTCCCGATGCATCATATCGTGAAACATTGTGGTCATTGCCCTCATGTAAGTTGCCCCGGCATTCTTCAATCCGAACGGCATTACTCTGTAATAATACGTTCCCTAAGGTGTAATGAAGGTAGTTTTCTCAGCGTCCTCTTCGTCCATCAGGATCTGGTGATAACCGGCATAACAAGTCCACAAACGAACCGATTTCATGCTTGGCGCAATTGTCGATCAATATGTGGATGTTTGGCAATGGGAAGTCATCCTTCGGACCGGCTTTGTTGAGGTCTCTGTAGTCCACACACACTCTGGTTTTTCCATCTTTCTTCGGGACCGGCACGACATTCGCCAACCAGGTGGGGTATTTGGTAACTCTTATGACCTTTGCCTCAAACTGCTTATTCACCTCTTCCTTTATCTTCACACTAATGTCCGTTTTGAATTTCCTCAACTTCTGCTTTACTGGCCGGCATTCAGGATAGATAGGCAACTTGTGTACTACCAAATCAGTGCTAAGTTCGGGCATGTCATCATAGGACCAGGCAAAAATGTCCTTAAACTCATGTAACAGCCTTATCAATTCATCCCTGAGGGGTGCCTCCAAATGTACACTAATTTTTGTTTCCCGGACATCATCTTCACTCCCCAAATTTACAGATTCTGTATCACTCAGATTCGGTTTAGGTTTTTTCTCATATTGTTTCATGTCCTTGCTTATTTCCTCCAAGGGCTTCCTCATCCTCACATTCTATTTCACTATCTTCCTCAATTTCTTGTATGGTAACGTGATTGTCAGAATTGGGTCTAGAATCCTTCACGCATGACATGGCATCAGAATCAACACATGCAGAACTATACAAGAAGAAAAATAAAGAAAAATAAGGCAAAAAGTGAAGAAAAGGAAAACCGCATTTCATTGATAAAAAAGAACGAACAAAGTTCGGGATACATTTTGATTTTCTTTTCATGAGGGGGATGGGAGAACTATAAAAATAACAATTTTGGGAAAGCAATGATGAAATTTTGGAGGTAACTACCAAGACTCCTTCCTGATAAGGAAAGGAGTAGCTTCCCAATTATTCAACATGATTCCAGGTCCCACAAACCGCACATCCATTTTGCTTGTGCCTTTCCCCGCTTCAACCATATTCACATCCCAAAACATCTTCTCAAAACTCAGCATTTCTTCATCAGGTTGTGTCTCAATGCACTTTGTCGCAGCAGATGTCCGATATTTTGTACCAGGCCTGACGAAGGTGTCGGATAATTTGGGTATGGGTTTTGGCAAGGTCCAATTCTTTTTGGCTTTTGAGGCTCTCTGGATGTCGGCAAAGGTGGGTTTGAACCCTAAGCCGAATGTTCCTCTGTTTTCTGGAAGCTGAACCGGCTGAATAACTCCCTGCAATGCTTTGCCCAGTCCCTTCCCCGGTGCAAATCCATTTCTAAGCATCTCTTTGGCCACCATCACAGCAGTTGGTGCCATCATAGGGATTGGCAACTTTTCCCCTTCAGCAATTCTATTTACCACAATAGCATCTGTCACTTGGTAGACCCAAGGACCCCTATCTCCGTCAGCATCATCAAACGGTGTCACCACATTACAAGCATTTTCTTCCCCATGTACTACAATTTCCTGCTGCTCCCACTCGAATTTGACCATCTGGTGTAAAGACGATGGTACTGCCTTGGCCGCGTGAATCCAGGGTCGGCCTAACAACAAGTTATATGACACAACAATGTCGAGCACCTGGAATTCCATAGTAAAATCAACAGGACCGATGGTCACCTCCAGAATAATATCTCCCAATGTGTTTTTACCCCCACCGTCAAATCCTCTCACGTTTATACTGTTCTTCCGGATTCTGTCCGGACTGATGTTCAGCTTTCCCAAAGTCGACAGTGGGCAAATGTTAGCGCTTGATCCGTTGTCTATCAACACCCTGGTCACTACCGACTCTTCACTCTTTACCGTAAGGTACAACGCCTTATTGTGCTCAGTTCCCTCCACAGGCAACTCCTTATCAGAGAACGTGATCCTATTAGACTCGAAAATCTTGTTGGTAATCTTTTCCAGGTGGCAAACTGAAATCTTTTCTGGAACATGAGCCTTGTTCAGTATCTTCATCAGAGCCTTCCTGTGTTCTTCTGAGTGTATTAGCAAAGATAGCAAAGAGATTTGTGCAGGGGTCTTCCTCAACTGCTCAACTACCGAGTAATCTTGTGACTTCATTTTCTTGAGGAATTCCTCCGCTTCCTCTTCCGACACTGGTTTCTTCAATTGGCTCTCTTTTACTGCTTTCATCTTTCTCAACTCTTTTGGAGCAAATCATCTTCCAGACCGGGTGAGACCATGGGTTTCATTAATTTCCCCAGACACCTCTTTTCCTTTATAAACCACTGCTACCTTGTTGTAGTTCCAAGGTACAGTCTTTGTGCTCGCCACCGGCATCTGTACCACCGGCCTTATAAGTACTGGCTCTGTACTTGCACCTTTCACAGTCACAATCGTCTTTACGCCTGGCACTACCACTTTTAAACCCTCCACCACTACGGGCTTTCCCATTGGTTCTTCAACAATCGCTTTTTCTTTCACGGCTTTCTTTTCTGCTTTGCCACTTGACTTTATCATCATCACAAACTGAGATGGTTTCTGACTGCTATCACCTTGCACCAATTCTATCATGTGTGTCTCATGGTGATTTGGCAGCGGATTCTGGGTAATGTTCGGGGCTTCTGGAGCCTGAACTTCAATTCTCCTATCATCAATGAGATCCTGAATGGCATTCTTCAATTGCCAACATTTTTCGGTATCATGGCCCAATGTTCCCGAACAGTATTCACACCTAACAGAAGGATCAAGGTTTTTCGGGGGTGGGTTTGGAACTTTAGGTGCAACCGGGCTTAGCATCCCCAACTCTTTCAATCTATGATAAAGGCTGGTATATGATTCCCCGAGTGGGGTGAATGTTTTCCTTGCCTTGTTTCTCCACTCTGAGTCAGGCTTGGGCCTATTTTGGTTTCTATAAGGTTTAGAGGTTGGGTATGTGTTCTGGGTGTGGTACACATTGTGTGGAGCCTAGGCTCTCCACACATGGGGTGGTGGCGGTGGGTAGGCTTGGGCTTGTGGGTGGTGATAGTGTGGGACTGTTGGTGGGTATGGTGGTGGTGGTGGGTTATAAGGGGTCGATGTGTTGTATGGGTTTGGCGGGTAAGATGGTGGTGGTGGGTTATATGGGGTTGATGGGTTTGGTGGGTGTTGGTGGTAGGGTCTTGGCGGGTGATGATGCGGGTTACGGCTCCATGGCCTGCTCTCTACAGTTGCTACCTCTTCCTTCTTCTTCTTTCCCATTGCTCACCCGTTTCCAGTTTGTATAGCTTGATTAGTGGCCTTAATGGCCGAAAAACTCATGATTTTATTTGTTTTCAAACCTTCCTCTACAAAGCTTCCCATCTTCACGACTTCATTGAAACTCTTCCCAATCGCCGACACTAAATGACCGTAGTATGTAGGCTTCAAAGCCTGTAGGAAGCAATCCACCATCTCCCCTTCCTTCATGGGTGGATCTACTCTTGCAGCCTGCTCCCTCCATCTGAAATCGAATTCCCTAAAGCTTTCCCCTGGCTTCTTTTCCATTTTTGTAAGGGATAGTCTATCAGGTATGATCTCTAAGTTGTACTGAAAATGATTTGCAAAGGCTTGCGCAAGGTCATCCCAAACAAACCACCTTGTGTGATCTTGTCGGGTATACCACTCTAAAGCTGAACCACTCAAACTCTGGCTGAAGTACGCCATCAATAACTCATCTTTACCTCATGCACCTCTCATTTTGCTACAGTATCCTCTGAGATGAGCTACCGGATCTCCGTGTCCGCTATATATGTCGAATTTTGGCAACTTGAATCCCACGGGAAGCTGCACCTCAGGGAATAGACACAGGTCCTTGTAGGCTACACTCACCTGCCCCCCTAGTCCTTGCATAGTGCGGAAGGCATTCTCCAGACTTTTCACTTTTCTGGCCATCTCTTCCTGTCCGACATTCTTAGCAATTCTTTCTTCACTTGTTTCTATCAACGGAGCATGAGACTCATGTTGTTGGAAAGTTGGTTTTGGAGGGTAGTAGTGAGGATCATGTATATGAAACATCGGTTCACTGGAGGATTTGTGCATAGCAGCGGGTGGAGGTGCCACATACACTGGAGCGACTTGGGGTATGTGAGGTGGTGCTTGTTTGACTGGAGGTGGTGGTACCTGGGAGGTGGAGGCATAATAGTGAGGGTAATCGGGGTATGTGGAGGATGAATTCATTGTAGGTGGTTCAGGATTGGGTTGGCAGGAGGGACATATGCGGGGTTTGCAGGGTAAGCTGGCAGGGGTTAACCTCTAGACCAGGCCTGGTACATCTCGGCCATCTGCTGCCTCAGTTTGTACATTTCCTCCTTCATTCCTGCCACATCCACAATCTCCTCTTCGTGAGCAGGATCCACGATAGTTGCCTCAATTTCCTGGGACACAGCTTTCGTCATCTTTTTGTATCTTGTGTTGTATGGGTGGGTAGCCAGAATGCTAGTTGCCTAGAGAATCTGAACTCACAAGCATCAACACCCGTTAGTTGTTAGCGCATGAATAAAATGCATCGACTTTAAAAACAAACATATTTCCTCGAGTCGTTATGCATCATCCCGGCCGCTGTTCATTTGGACCAATCACTTCTTTTTTTCTCTCTGTCCGCTTTTTTCTTTTCTTTCCTTTTCTTTCTTTTTCTTTCTTTTTTTTTTCTTTTTTTTCTTTTTTTTTCTTTTCTTTTTCCTTTTTTTTTTCTAAAAGTGTGGTTGGACCCGTTTAAGGGTTGCCTACGTATCCCACCTAATGGCGAGAATCAAACCTGCGTAGTTCGGTCAGATTAATTGACCAATTATTTCAACAAGATGTTCCACCTATTTTTTTTCAGATTTTCAAATTTCCGGATACCTATTTCCTATAGATCTTATTTTCCTCTCTCTCTTTTCTTTTCCAACAATTTTTCTATCCTCGGGATTTCCGCCGGTCCGCATAACGATCAAGGACAATAAAAATGCAACACATAACATGCTCGGTCTTTTCCAATACCGGGTCACCTGTCCTAGACGGACCCAACCCCTGTGTTGAGTCCCCTAAGTCAAATATGATGCAAATAATCGTCCTAGACCTATGTTCAAAATCTTACGGTTTCATAGAGTGCTAGACCGTGTACCCGAGCGGACAACTCGAATCGAGGAGGGGCTACGTACCGGTGACCCGCGGAGTCAATCGGCTTTGTAACTTATCCGGCCTCTATTTTCTTAATTCAGGGTGAGTTTAACAGAAAGGGGAGTATCAACCAGTAAGCACATCCCCGGGGATGAAGAGAGAAAGGTTTTCGGCACAATTTCATATACAGTCCACATAATATCAAAGCGATAAAGCACATAGCATGTTGTTCAAATCATATAATGAAGTCAAACAATAACACGAACGGCAGTTCTAAGGAGCTCGAGTTCTTAAACCCTGAAACCGAAGTTCGGGGTTGGGATCCCCAGCAGAGTCGCCAGAGCTGTCACACCTCCTTTTTTTTACTACCCCACACTTAAAGCATATAAATACGAATACGCTCGTAGGGTATACCCCGACGCTCAAATACCCGAAACGGATAAAATAACGTAAGGGAAGGAGTTTTTCCAATTAAAGGACAATCGATTCGGGATTTTATTAGAGATTAATCAGAGTTGCCACTTGGGAATAATAATGGTGTCCCAAGTCACCGGTTAATCCCGAATCCGAGGAATTTTGACTCTTAAAAATGTCTGCGAAGCAGAGATCCGGATAAGGAACTCTGTTAACCCGGGAGAAGGTGTTAGGCATTCACGGATTCCTTGGTTTTAGCACGGTCGCTCAACTATCGTTCCCGACTCTTGCTTGACTTAATTATAGATTTTAACAACATATATAGTGCTTTTTATGTTAAGTATTATTTTTATGGAATTTGCGACATCGCGAAAATACGCCTCGAGTCATACCGCAACCAGTACGCCTATGACTTTTGGTGCATTTCGGCTTTGCCGAGATTTGGATTTGAGTCGCACCAAGTGCACACTCGTTCAATGGAAAGTACATTAACATCGTGCCCTAAATAACGTCTATCGGCTTTTAATTTTTGGGAGAGGCTATGGAATTCGCTATTAGCCTCTCCGGTTCTACTATGTTATCTTATTACTAAATGGGGGCCCCGGTGTTTGTTATTCGGGCGAGGCTCACCCCAATCATTATTAAGGTTTAAACACTAGTATTTGGCTATATTTTCTATATCAGTTTTTCCCTTAATCGGTTCCTAATACTAAGCATTCCAGGCCCGTCGATTGTTTTTTATTGGGCCCGGTCTTCTCTTCCATCATTTACACGATCCGCAAAGGGCTTTCCCAGACAGTCTTCGGATTATCATTCAACGAACCAAATAATTCCAAAAGGGAGTTCAGGCCCACGTTATACATAGGGCCCAAACCAGAATGTAATAACAAAGAATATAACACAAAATTCATAATGGAACAAATACTCAAAATTTGAAACGAAATCAAATCACTTTTATTATTGATAAGGGAATCGGTATATAAAATAGTAATCGATGAAAGCTCAACCAACTGTTATTACTATATGCTCATAACTAAGAATTTATACTAATATCTAATTATTTTCTAAGGAAGTATTCTGGAACGCAGCCTACTTACCTAAGAGACCAAGTTAGATTAAAGTGATTCAACTAATTATTTACAGTATCAAAAGAGAAACTAAACGATTAATCACAGATGTTTACTATATTACCAGTTTCAATGTGAGCTATACCTCTCATCATCACCAGTTCATCCTAATTGAATTGCTTCAATATCTAATTATTTCCCCTTTTAAAACTCAATCAGATTTGAACCTAGATTCACAGAAGCAAACTAATTATGTAAGCAATAACTATATGAATCTCTATATCTAAACGATTTAAGGGTTAAAACAGGACCAAACAGTGGGTTCACAGTGACTTAGTTCATTACAACGTTATTAATTCAGTTACGCTTGACTTAAACTAATGTCTTTCATCTTTTAAAATTCACTTATGCTAAAGTGTAGATCCACACCATATGATTATCTACGTGATCATGGTTTATGAGACTATTGTGAAGAATAGTTAACGATTCGAGAACTTATGATATGCTAACTTATGTTTTAATATTTTTTACCTAATTAAACTAAGTGATATGTTATTACTACTACAATACTACTATTATACTACTTATTCTATCACTAAACTATTACATCTTTTGTGTTTTGTTTTTCTCTGCTATCTATTGTAATACACTACAAATTTAAACTAAAATTACATAACAGATAACAAAAATAATTCAGATCTTCATTTTCATCTCAGATAGCTCGCCATTACGACTTCAAATGAAAAGGGAAATGTACCTGAATCAACAAGAAAAAATCTGATGAGTCTAAGGAAATCAAGGCAGATAAGTAACAGCTAGGACTCAGCAATGCAACAGTGAGATTGATTATCCACGAGACAGAACACCACAACAAGAGCGAGCAGAAAACCCAGGCACACAATTAAGCAGAAAACCAAAGACCCACGCGACGAAATCAGATATTCTCAAGCTTTGTATTCAATAAAAACCAGCTTAAGTGTATTTCAGAATTGCTAATTTTCCAACCCCCTTTTCAGCTCTTTTGGGGGTGTATTTATAGCTAACTAAGGGCTGAAACTTGGGGAGAAAGTTATGGGATTTTATCCCACTTCTCCCCTCCTAAAATTATCAATTCTACACTTAAGCCCCCATTTCAGTTACCAGAAATCCTTCCAGCATGTGCTGGAAGGTTCCAAAGATTCCTTTTAAGGGGTTTTTTTACTAGTATAGCCCTAAGGGATGAAGATTTTTACAGATTTCCCATTTTAGGGAGACCATTATACCCTTAAATCTCTGCAAAATTGCAGAAATCAGGGGTACAAATGACTCCCCTATCCTCTTATGTTTCACACTATTCACCATTTTACCTATTTGGTTCCCAATTGTGCCCCTAAGGGCACTGCTGATTTACTAGCCTACCTAGGTCAGATTCCAGCTTCTTTTGGGACTTATTTAACTAATAGCCAGCCCTTGCATTGGTATTTAAGGGCTGGCCAGTTCTACTTTAAAGAACTATTTCAATTTTAGCCTATTTAAACTAATTCCAATCAATTAAGACCAAATTATTTCAATTTAAAACTAATTGCGGGACTAGCCTGCTTTATTAATGAAAATAAACTATTTAAAAGTTAGCCAGTCTCAAGTTGAGACTTGGCTTGGGTATTAAATCCAATTACTGAACAGCTGGGCTCCAAAACCTTTACAGGCTTGGCCACTTTGATGTTCAGGGCTCAATATAAAGCCTGGGCCAGTCTGCATTTGCAGACTTAGCCATTTTGCACAACCAGCCACTTTTAAAGGTGGACTGTGTGTTAGGGCCTTATAGAGTTGGTCAACCTTTTACAAAGTTAACCACTCTTAGGCCAATTATTTCTTAATAATCTATTTTGTTCATTTTAAGGTTAATTAAACTAATTTGCAGGTCTAGCCTACTCAATTAAAGCTTCCAGCCTATTTAACTAATGGCCAGTCTCAAGTTGAGACTTAGCCTGGGCAATTGAAGCCCAATTACTGAACATAGGATGGACTAAGGTCTTTGCAGACCTAGCCACCTAAGGTTCAGGGCTCAAACAGAGCCTGGGCAAGTCTGCATTTGCAGACTTAGCCCATTCTGACACAATTAGCCTTCTTCAATGTTGGCCCATGTGTGACAGCCTTAATAGAGTAAGTCAATTGCAAAATTGACCACTCTTGGTCACTTATTTAACTAATAGCCTATTTTTGTGATTTTTGTTTTAGCCTATTTAAAAACTAGCTATTTTTCATGGATCTAATGCTAACAAGCTATAACCAATCCTCCTAAAGTTCAAATATTGTTAACCAAACAATCATGCTTAACAGGAACTAGCAGAACTTAATCATCTTCAACATTTGTTGCACACAGGAACACATATGATCAAATTAACATGCATTAATTAACTTAAACTCAGAGGAAACAATTGATATGGTTGAATTTCAGTCAATTAACTCACATCATCAGACTACATGTAATACCGTATGAATTCATGTCAACTTCAGATCTAATTACTACCAGTTCAATTCACAGAATAGTTTGAAGAACTTCAAAAACCACCAGGATTCATGATATATGTACACAAAGCATAAGCTATCACAAAACAGTCAATAAAAGATAAAACATGGCTTAGTCAGACATAACACTAATGGACTATCATGACATGGCTCTAACAGAATAGGCAAAAATGACAATAATCAGCACCATTAGACCTAAACTTTTCAAAAGCTAAACCTAATCTAACACATACAGGTGAACATATAGTGGAGGTAAAGATGAACAGGAAAGACATGAAGCATGAATGAAGAGAAAATCCCTAATATTA
This sequence comes from Nicotiana noctiflora, assembly GCA_032618575.1. Classification (NCBI taxonomy): domain Eukaryota; kingdom Viridiplantae; phylum Streptophyta; class Magnoliopsida; order Solanales; family Solanaceae; genus Nicotiana; species Nicotiana noctiflora. Next base: position 76,810 of record JASVEL010013150.1, read on the forward strand.
TCATATGAAATGACAGAAATGAAAACAAGGATCATTGAACCAAGTTTCCAAAAGTTAACCCCAATCTTAAACATGCCAATTAGCAAATGAAAGAACAGAAGGGATATCATAAACCAACATAAGAAAACCCTAATATGAACATGATATGAAGGAGAGTGGGAATCAAGACGACTAAACTAAGACTGAAACTAAATCATGCAGTTAACCATAGACAAGAAAAACAACAGAGGTGTTTAAAACCAACAAATAGAAAACCATATATACAAACAAAGAACGAAGAAGAACAGGGAAATCATTGAAACAGAGGAGCAAACCACAACATAACCCTAAAACGGCTAAACATTCACTAAAACTAAACAAGTGAAGAAACAGAAAGAAAAATAGTCAAGATATCGCAAACTAACAAAAGACAACCTGATATAAAGATAAAGGAGGATGAAAGTCAAACAACTAAACTAGAGCTAAAGTTAAACATGCAAATAACAGAAGAGAAAGACAGTCAGGCTATGGAAAGCTAACAGATCAAGGATCATAATGCACAGAAGCATGAAAGAGGAAAGTGAGATAATGGCAGATCCTTTTAAACCAAAGAAACAAAAACTAGATCGAAACAACAAAACAGAAGAAAAACATGAAAATAAACAGACAAAAGAAAGCAATAAAACACAAAAAGGGTAAGGGGACTTAGCTTAACGGGGCCTGTACCCTGAGCATCCTATTTCTCTCCTTTCACTCTCTTTTTCCGACTCCCAGACCTTTTCCTTTTGATTCTTTTCTTGATTTTTTTGTTTTTTTGTTTTTCTCTTCTGGTTTTCTTCTTAGGCTTAAAGACGGAACCTTTTTTAAAGTTTGAGTTGCAGAGGGATGTTTGGGAGAGTAAAAGGCACGGTCTTTGGGTGGTTTGAGTTTGGGGGTCGCCGGAGTTAGGTTTCCGGCGACTTTATTTGGGATATTCGAGACGATCTGGGTAGATTCGAGGGGAGCCAGTGGGGTAGGGTGATAGATCAGGTCAAGGAGATTCTTTTGGCATTGGTTTGGAGATGATGCTCGTTGTTTGGTGGTCACCGGCGAAGATTCCGGTGACCGGCAAGTCAAGAACATGGTCTATTTTTGGAGCTTTGATGTCTTGGGATAAGAAGAAGGAGAGGAAGGCGAAGGAGATGAAGGGAATGGATTAAAAGGGGCCGGCGACCACCGTGGAAGGTGGTGGCCGACATTGGCCGGCTAAGGTTCTCTGAGGTTGAAGAAGAGGTGAAGAGGGAGAGAAGAGATGATTTTAGGGCGACTAGGGTTGAGGAGTTCGTAAAATGGCGAGATTTCTTCAGATCAAAGCCTTATATAGGCAAGGCGTCTGAGGTAATCCTGGCAGTCCAGTTGATGGAGATCAACGGCCAGGAACCATCGTTACTAAAACGACGCCGCATTGGTTATTAGAGAGACCAGTGGTCTCTTCCGCTAGATCAACTTACACGGACGGTCGAGATTAAATCTCAGGATTAATAAACCTTTTATAACTCAACTAATATTCTAAGCCATTGGATTTATCAAAATGGACGGCTAAGATCACTCTCTCACAATTCAAAAATTAAACACATCTGTTAATTGTTTCAACCGTCAGATCAAACCTGACGGACGGCCAAGATCGTTTGAACCCTAATGTCCTGGACCGGCCATTCGGGCCAATACATCTGGGCCTTCTCAATTCAGACCAAATCAGCCCAACCATGTTAATACCAACTATATTTTTTGCATTTTCTGATTTTAACCATTTTTATGTATTTTCTTTTATACTTTTTTTTTCTTTTCTTTTATAAAAAATTATAAAACCTAATTTCCTACTTACTCTAATTATTTAGTATTTTTTTGGCAATTTTCTACTATTTTTCCTAATTTCCACTACTTAACACTATTTTTGCTAATTTTTCTTAAAATCTAACTAATTAAACTAACAAATTAATTACCTAGCCTATTTTTTGATTTTTTCTAATTTCTAATTATTCAAATACACAAAGTATAGCTAATTTCAAACAAGGCAAGTAATTGCACTCAAAAACATATTTATTTTAATTTTGGAATTATTTGCCCGGTGCAAAAATCATGTGCTCACAGTGCTTTCTATTCGAGTGAGGAATTGTTCTAACTCGAGATAAGGTAGCCCTTGGGCTTGATAGGTAGTCCCCGAGGGAGAATTTGCTCGAACTCGGGTTAAGATAGCCTTTGGGATTTGTAGTCGAGTGAGGATTTGCTCGAACTGGAAGAGAAGGTAGACCTTACACGTTATGATCGAGTGAAGACTTGCTCGAACTCGAGATAAGGTATCCCTTGAGCTTGATAGGTAGTATCTGAGTGAGAACTTGCTCGAACTTAGGTTAAGCTAGCCCTCGGGCTTTGTACTCGAGTGGGGACTTGCTCGTACTTGAAGCGAACATAGCCCTTGGGCTTTATGATCGAGTTAGGACCTGCTCGTACTCGAAGTAAAAGTAGCCCATAGGCTTATAGTCGAGTGAGGTCTTGCTCTAACTTGAAATAAGGTGGACCGTGGGCTCGATAAATAGGACCCGAGCAAGAATTTTCTCAAATTCAGTTTAAGGTATTATCAGGATTCAATGTTATCAAAATATTTTAAGATTAAGATTTTGCCGAGGGTAGCCTTTGGAACTGGTTGTGAAAGAATTTTTTTTCTTTTTCGAAGGCCTGTATTTGTTACAGATTTCGGACGACTCTGAATCATGACAAATGGGACGTAGCCTTTTAATTTGGGGTGTAGCTCAATGAGCTTGCTTTCCCGAGTTATCCAGGCTTGCCTAAGATAACAGTCCCCAAGTGGGTATCACGACCTTTAAAATTCGAGGGTTTGCCTAAGAGGTCTTATGCCCTCAATGTTAAATAGTGCGATCTATTCGAGTTTATTTAAGGGACGAAAGTCCCCGAGTGTTGGAGTGATTATCCGAACTTCGGTTGCAATCGACCCTTAAACTCATTCCCATAATAGATTGAAAGCATGGAATTGTAAAGTAGAAAAAATATTTTTTTAAGACAAGAGATAATTGCAAAGAAATACTTCTCTTTATTCTTGAGAAAAATGATTACACATGCGTACATGTTTTGAGACATGGCTCGAACAACCTATGTGGGCATGACTCACTCAACCATTTGGTCCTATCGAGACCCCATCATTATGATGTAATTTCCTCACAAAAAAGTTGATATCCAAAGGTAATTTCCCCCAGTATACGAGGTTTATTATAGGGAACCTCAAATACCGTTAAATGCTGTCTTTGCCACCAATTCGTGGTCGACCTTCAATTTTAAGCTAGCACGACTCGATGTTGCCTCATTAAAAACATTACCAAAAAACCCAATTGGGACAAAAATGGTTCAAGGGAAAAAGAATGCAACGCGTGCTTTAAGATCCAAAGCTTTGTGTCGCTCCTTATCGATAACCTGCAAGTGTTAGTCGAAAAATAGAAAGAATTGAAATGGGATCATATGTTTAATGTGATATTCCTCAGTACCAAGTTTGCATGATCTTTGACCTTGATCATTTCTCCTCTTATTTCGTGTAGAATTTTACCCAAACACATTGTTTCTACGGTCCCCATTATATGGTTGATATCGATCTCTTTTTGACCTCGATTCTAGGTCGATATCTCTCTTGATTCTATCTGCGGGCCTATTAGGATAATTGGACCCAGAAAGAGCCCCCGGTTAATCATACTCGACCCTGATCTTCGATCGATACCGATTGTGAACATTAGCCCAAGTGACAGATGGGTATTCAATCAAATTTTGCTTCAACTGCTGGGAAGCTACTAACTTTGAACGTTAAGACCTCGAGTGAAAGCTTGAACGACCCAATCGTCGGTGACCGGTGGCAAATCCATTCGTTCCATTTGGAATCGAGATACAAATTCCCTAAGCATCTCGTTATCCTTTTACCTTACCTTGAAATCGACTTTCTTGTTGCGACCTTAATGGCCCCGACGTGTGCCTTTACAAAGGAATCTGCAAGCATAGCAAACAAGTTAATAGAATTAGACGGTAAATCATGATACCATGTCATAACATCCATCGATAAAGTCTCCCTGAAATTTTTGAACAAGACGGATTCGATCTCGTCATCTTCAAAGTCATTTCCTTTGATAGCACACATGTAAGAGGTGATGTGTTCGTTTGGATCGGTCGTCCAGTTATATTTAGGAATCTTGGGCATACAAAATTTCTTGGGGATCGGCTTCGGAGCTGCGCTAGGCGGAAAATGTTTTTGTACAAACTTTTTGGAATTTGGACCTTAATATTGGTGGAGCCCCCGGGATATGGTCGACCTTGAATTTATAGGTTTTTACCTTCTTGTCGTTTTCCTCGATCTTTTTTTCCCTGCCTCTATTCGCTTTGTCAGTTCTTCGAGCATTTTTATAATAACGGGATTGGTTGCCTATTCCTTCTCATTCGATTTTCTCAAAGTCGATTCAACCCTGTGCACAATATATTGGGATGACTCGAGTTCAACCCTGCTTGGCATGTGGTTCTGATTTTGGAGCTGAGGTATTGCTGCCTGTTGGGCCTGCACCATTTCGAAGATTACCCGCAGGCTAATCCCGCCATCTTCACCGCCATGTGCATTCTGAGTAGCTGATCAGGTACCTCCACGAACACTACTTTCAGGATCGACATCCACATTTCCATTGATGGCTACATGTGAACTGACATCGATTAATTGGGTCTGCAATCAGAACCATATCAAGGCCAGCAAGGGGTGCACCGTGTTGAGGTACTGACTGAGCGTTTAACATCTTTTAATCCTGTAATCAAAGATATTTCAAATAACAAGCGCAAAATATTGTGTGTTACGAAAATTTGTACCAGGCAATCAATATTATCCTTAGCCCCACTGTAGGCGCTAACCGTTTTACCCTAAAAACGAATAACAATTAAATTTATATTGTGGTTTAAAGGACACGTGATTCATTTATCACAAATTGAGAGAAAACATAAATTGATAATGGAATTAACTGCTAATATAAATTGAGCAAACAAAATAAAATGTATAACATTAATCCTTGAGCTAGACTGCCCTCGAAATAAGTGAATATTTCGCCGGAAAGTACGAACATAGTAACAAGAATATTGAGAATTTAAGAGAAAGTGAATATGTACATTTTGTAACGTGAACAATGATGCCATTTACAAATGGTTAGACCCCCTTTATATAATAGGGGAATCTTATTTTTGGTACAATTCTAAATACAGTAAAAAATTTCATGATTGGCTAATTAATTGGCCTCTTCTTGATACGTTCTGGGATTTATGCCGTAATTCTCGCCCGATTTGAGACATTTCATCTTTTCGTTATTCGATCCACTAAGCTTCCCTCGATCTCCATCTTGTTCGGCCTCAATGTTGGTCGATCCCTATCTCGGTCGGTCTCGGTCTTAATCGGTCTCAGGATCTCGAGCTTAGCAATTTAACTTTGTACCACGGTCCGATATGACATGGGCTCGGATCTTGGCCTGTCACCCCTGGTCTCAATTAATCATAAAAAAATCGAGCCCGATTTTAACCATATACAAGAACATATATATTTTTGTACATGCAATCAAGAAATATATACTTTTATACACGTACTACTATATTTTATACCATCTTGTTTTTCTTTTGAATTTGTTCAAAAGTCTATGAGCCCGTTTGACTTAGATGATTTAGAATAGCTGATAAGTATATATGCTGAAAAGCACTTTTAACTGCTGAAGCTGATTTAAAAAATAAGCAGTTATGTATTTTGATAAAAGCGCTGAAATTAATAATAAACAGCTAAAAAATTGGGTATACAAAGAGTTTTGTTTAGAAAGAAGTATTTTAGGGATATAATAATAAATATTTTGGTCAAATCTAAAGTGCTTATAAGTTAAAATTTGAGAAGTTGGGGGAGTTTTGGCTTATTTTTGGTTTATAAACACTAACTTATAAGCACTTTTAATTTTACCAGATGCGTAGATAAGCCAAAAAATGCTTATAAGCCAGTTTGACCAGCTTATAAGCTTAGCCAAACACCCTCTATATCATATTAGCTGAAGTGTTAAAGTCAAAACTTCAATATAGAGCTCGTTTGGATGAGTTTGTTTTCAGTGGCTTTTAAGTCAAAATAGTTTTTAAGCAGAAAGTTAGGAATTCTAACTTTTGGCTTTTGGCTTGTTTTTTGTCAATTTAGCTTAAAAACAAGTGCTTAATAGAATTTTTTTACTTTATCCAAACACTACAAAATAATTTATTTTGACTTAAAAGCACTTAAAACAAGCAAATTCAAACGGGCTCATAATTATTTATATATATATATATAAGTGAAAAGTCTTGTGGAGTTATGTTCTAAGAACACTTTATTAATCTCCATTTTAAGGCGTGAATGTGCATATAAAGTATTTCTTAAAAAAATATTTTCTTTCTCTTTTTCTTAGAGATAACAAAAGAGACTTATATGAATGATTTAAACAAATTGAATAGCATACATTTATAGTATATGTCTTAGGAATTATTTCGTGTCAATAGATATCATTGTTTATAAATTGTGATGTAACTTTTGATTGTCACTTTTAAATTTAAAAAGAAGCACATATGAAATAAAAATTCAAATAGCCAATTGTAATTTAGGATAGATTGACGTATTGTTACTGTTATAGTAGTTCTCTTAATTCTTTACATTTCTTTAGGTATTAAAATTGAAAAGAAAAGAAAATTCCGTTAAAATATCGTAGTATAGCCGGTTTTTACACTGGTCAATGAAAAATAGCCACCGTTTATCAAGTCAATGAAAAATAGTCACTATTTTACTGCAACAGAGATCGGTCTAATTGGAGTTCGGTGCACGTATGTATAAACTATTGCATATTATGTTTGATCAGTATATTTGGTAGCTTCAGTATAATATATGTGGGAGATTGGAGCACGAGTGCTCCAAACTCCAGTATATTATACTGGACAATTATAATTGCTGGAACTCCCGTAAAATTTGCGGGAGTTCCAAGATAATTATGCTTGAACTCCCGTAAAATTTGCGGGAGTTCCAGCATAGTTATCCTGGAACTCTCGTAAAATTTACGGAAGTTCAAGCATACTTAGGCTGGAACTCCCGTAAAATTTGCGGGCATATTTTTTCAGATTTTGAACAGTAAATCTGGCTATTTTTAAATTTCTCCCGAAAATTCTTTGGTGTTTTTACTTTTCTTTTCTTCTTTTTACCTTTTTTATTTTTGGGTTACCGAATTTCTGTTTTTCTTCTAATACTACAACTAGTCTAGTAGTGGAGTACTAACCATCCTACAAAATGGAGAAGACTCTTTTGAGTTTTATGAAGTATCAATAATTTAAACTTAACATTTGTTTCCGAGAAATCCAATCAACAGACGGAATAGGTAAAGATTTGGTGTTTTTCTTGGATCGAAAAAAGTCTCAAATTAGACTTCTTCGCTACTAAGTTTCTGAACCATGAACGGCGGAGGAGGCGACGCCACAACGCCGCCGCTGTCCTCACAGTCAGCGTCAGCGAACGGCGGCGAATTCCTTCTTCAATTACTTCAGAATCGTCCACATCACCACCATCCTCAGCACCAACCGCCGCCGGAATTGCAGACTCTGCCACATGATCCGGCGGTTGCTGCAGTAGGTCCCAGTGTACCCTTCCCGCAGTTGCCCTATTCTCACTCTCCTCCTCTCTTTGTACCCCATAATTTCTTCATTCAAGGGTTTCTCCAAAACCCTAATCCTAGCCATAACCCTAATTTCTCATCTCCTCCTGCCCACCCAAGTGGGTTCAGTCAAATTCAACATGCTGGTGGCCCACTTGGATTTGGATCAGTAGGGGAAAACATGGGCAATTTGGGAATTTTCGGTGGTAATGCTAAGCCCTATAAGTCCACTCATGAGCTAGACCAAAATTTGACCTTTGGTTCGTTACGTAGAGATGTTCGAGACGATTTGGGTATACTAAATAATCGTCTCAATGGTGATTTAGCTGGTAAAGTTGGTAACTTTGCACAGAAAAACCAAGAATCAAGATTAGGGAATGTTAGGATGTTGAATGGTGTGGAGGGTAAGCTTGACAATGTTATTGGTTCGGGTCGAAAACAGCACGAGAGTTTGGGAAATTTGAGGGGTCTTGAGCAACAAAATAGTACTAGTGGTGGAGGTGGGGGTGAGAGTGGGGGTTTGGGGTGGGGAAGACAGTTTCAGAGTGGGGGTGTAAGAGGGGTGGTGCCACCACCAGGTTTTTCGGGCAAAGCGAGGAGCATGGGCTTTGAGCATAATGTGGATAAGGAGAAGAGCAATTTCGTTGAGTCGAACCATAGGGTTATTGGCTTGAATCATAAGACTGAAAGGGAATGTAAGTATCTTCCCAGGAATGATAAAAATTATGCAATTGTTTCGGATGGTCGAGGGATTTTTCGTCAGCTGGACTCGCCTGGTCTGCCGGCAGGAAGTAAACTTCATTCTGTTTTGGCTTCTGATGTTGAGGATTCTATGTTGGAATTACACGGTGAGGAAGCTGAGAGTGGAGAAGAAACTGGCAGTGGGATGAGGGATAAGCTAGGTAGAGATTCCGCTCAAGGTCAAAGTGAATTGGATGATTTGGGAGAACAGCTTATCAGTTCTCTTGGACTCGAGGATGAATCAAACGAGAGAAGTGATAAAAAGAAACATCATGGCTCTCGTGATAAGGTATTTAGTACCCTCATTTATTCAGATTTATGGTACTGGATTTGGTAATGTGCCTCCTTAGTCATTATTTAGCCTTCCTTGTGTGTTACAGTGGTGTAAAGAAATTGAATAGTTAATATACAATGGAAATAAATACATGCGCTGAAAATATTTGTAGCTTACAATGCATGGTCTTGTGCCCTTATGTATGCTAAAAGTTTCATCAGCAAATTAGGATTTAAGATTATCTCTTCATAGTTTATATTTGTAAAAGAAAATTTGTTTCAAGTACCTTTTTTTCTTTTATAGTACAATGTCTAACAATTTCTGATGTAATTCTTATAGTCGTAATACACCTTATTGATTTCCTTCCCATGCAATGACTGGATTATGTATAACTAATTGACATGTTATCTGGCTTTCGCAGCACATATATGCGAGGCTGATAGCCTTGACTGTGAGCAACCATATGCACTGACTAGCTGAGTTGCTAACTCATTGCATATAGAGGTGTATGTTAAATGCTAATAAAAATCCTTCTCAGTTTCTGCTTTCACAATTAGAATCAAAGTCTTTGGAAGCAAAATATTTACCTGGAAATTCAGATTGATTTTGGGTGGTATTTCCTTTACAACATGGATCATTGTGTCGAGCTAACTTGACATAAATTAGAGTTTCAGGATGGTTGGTATACTAGTCTTGTGGAGTTTTAATCTGAAATGAAGCACATCAGTTGAGATGTGAAAAATTGACTTTGCAGATAACATTGCCCCTATTTGTCAATGTGTATCAAAATATATATGCTTTATCGAAGACAATTCTGACCAGCGTATTGTCGAAAGCTAGAAGATGACAAATTATAGAAGAAAAATATCTAGCTTTTTCACCCACGCATCTTTTCAAAGAGGATCGAACATCATAAGTACTTCCCTTTTTTTTTGGCAAGTCAAGGAATACTTTCCTTGTCTCTGATTATTTTCTTTTTCCATCCTAATATCTGGTAAATTGGACTGTCTGGATGTCTCTTGCACAATCTATATCTATATTGTATTAATAGCATGAAGCTCCTTAGCAACCCCTTTAAAAGCAGCTCTCACATTAGACAAATAGGTAATTTATGCTACTTCCCTAATATTTAGGATTTTACAATCAATTAAAATTTTGTTCTTAAATATTTCCTTACTGAACTAGGTTAGGAAGTCCTAATACTCGGGATTTTAAAATTAATTGTGATTCATATAGTCAAACTTACACCACATCAATAGAGCTTAATAAATATTCCTAAATCTAATTGTTACTGTAGCCTATGATTAATAGGGAATATTATTAAAGCTGAAGTTGATTGACATGATTTGGATTCAAATATTATCTGATATACATATACAAAAATTTAATTACATAAACATTAAAAACAATTGAATCATGTATGAATTCAACAATATGCAAATATACATGAACATACATCAAGAAATAATAGTTCTTATCAGATGAAATCATTAATCTTTGTAGAAGTGGAGAAAATAAAAGAAAGAAGGTTAAAGTTACCTTGTTGAGAGTCAAAAAAAAGAAGAAAGGGCAGCCCGGTGCTCTAAGCTCCTGCTATATGGAGGGCCGGACCACAAGGGTCTATTGGACGCAGCCTTACTCTGCATTTCTGCAAGAGGTTGTTTCCATGGCTCGAAACCGTCTTGTTAAGAGTCAAGATTTTGAAATTTCATTCGAGAGTACTTATCACACCAAATACATGATATTTTCTGAAATTGAGGTTCGATTGATTTATTTTGCTGATCAAATCTCACTAGTAGTTATTCAATGCGGTTCAACTAAAATATTATATATTAAATTATTTCCTTGCTTAAAATTTTGGGCTGAGCTAATATTAAACTTTAAATCAACAATTTTTTATAATATTAGTAAATTGAATATAACAATAATATTTCAAAAATATTGTCACAATAAGTTATACTTATAGTTGAATATAACAGTAATTTTTCAAAAAATATTCTCGCATACCACAATAATATACCTTTATGGGACAAGATTTCTTCCTACATTAATCTATCTAAATGGGATTAATTTTCATCCTTTTTAGGAACTTATTTTTTATTTTATTTTATAACACAAACACATTATTATAAGAGTTTAAGTTATCTATTTATTTCTATACTAAATTAAAAGCGCGAAGCCCTTGACAAATATCATTCACCTTTTTTTGCCCCTTAAAATATCTTTCACGTGACAAAATTGTCATTTGATTAACTTGCTAATATTTAGGATGTCAAAATTGACTATAATATTTTACTTATTAATGTTTAAAATACCAATATTTAATACTTTGAAAAATAGATTAAAATTTACCTATATAAAACATTTATTTATTTGAACTATATACCATAGCATAATTCGTTCCATCATGTCGAAATTTGATTAATTAAAAGTTTTCTTCCGTAACCTTTATGAACGAAAATATTTAAGTCGTAACCAAAATATTAGCGTCTGCTTATTTTGGACTCCTATTATTATTTTTCCTTTCCCTTCGTCAAAACTGAGGTAATTAGTTTTTTATCTTCTTATTTTTTTGATTTGGAATCTGTCAAGCATAATAAAATGCTTAATTGAAAGTAGTAGACTTTATAACTCTTAATAAAGAACTTCCACATGCTCGGTAAATACTTAGTAACTATCATATAGTTAATCCGTTAACAACAACAACAACAACCTAGTAAAATCCCATAAGTGGGGTCTGAGGAGGGCAGTGTGTACGCAGACCTTACCCCTACCTCGAGGGAGTAGAGATAGTTAATCCGTTAAATAAAAAAAATTATAGAAAGAACTAGCGAGTAACATTCATTTGAACTGAAATTATGTTCCCGTTATTTTCATGAGATATCATGATAGCTATTTCCCATTGGATTTTTGATATATTTAATCATAATTCTTGAAAGATTATCAATAACACAAATTATAAATTAATTTGTCTATTTGGGAATAAAAAGGTTCATTTTTATTCCAAATAAAAAGAGCTTGGACAGTGGAAGAAGTAAGAAAATAGACAAAATTTGATTATAGTATATTATAAGAGTTGGTTGGCATTAAATTGCAAATTTGAGGGAAAAAAAAAGAGAGGCCGAGACGGTAAAAGACAAAGCTTATTCTAAATGAGTTGTCAATTATTTTTCTTTATTTTTTTCATTCATTCGACTTGAGAAATTAAAAAATACTTCGGTAAAGTAAATAACTTAAAGTACAGTAGAACACAGAAAGAAAGAAATTATGACAGTCACTCTTTAGTTCTTACTGAGTTAACAAGATCAGAAACAAATACAGGAGCAAACTGATGAAAACAATCACTAGAGGGACATGAAACCCTAAAAACAAGATTAATATTTATCATTTTTATGATTTTTTAGTCTTTAATTTTTATTTTATAACTCGAACACTTTTTTTTAAATATTATGCATGTTGATTGTTTTAAAATAGATTGTTCTCATTAATATGGGGTACACGCGCAAGGCGCAAATCCTAAGGCTAGTCTCTGTAAAATTGTGTCACTGTATTCTACTCTAGCATATTGTGTTCTATTGGTGTATCTGCTGCAATGTTCCAAAGATTTTAGCAACGATTGGTTGGGGTAAAGAGGAGCGGGAGCGAAAATGGAGGGATATGTACCATTTCCCTTGTTTGTCAAGAAAGCAAAAAAGGGGCTGAGGGCTTCCCTTTTTGTCTGATCTTTCAATCCATTTAAAATTAGATTCAAAAAAGGAAGCATGATATTTTTACTTTCTTCCAATTGCCAAACAATTGGAAGTAAATCACTAATATCTCATAAAGACGAAATAAACCAGTTAATCTCTCTCCCTTTTAAAAAAGAACACTTAATATCTCTACCCTTTCTCATATCCTTCTTGAAGCCTAATTTAGTGTTAGCGACTCACTGTTGTGCTGCTTTCATCAGGACTACCGATCAGATAAGAGAGGAGAATTTATACTCGGCCAGAGGATGAGAATGTTGAAAAGACAGATTGCATGTCGGAGTGACATTAATAGGATGAATGCTGCTTTGCTAGCAATATATGAGTCCTTAATACCTCCAGAAGAAGAAAAGGCAAAGCAGAAGCAGTTATTAGCTCTTTTGGATAAAATTGTTAGCAAGGAATGGCCTGGTGCTCGGCTCTATGTTTATGGATCTTGTGCCAATTCTTTTGGTTTCTCAAAGAGTGATATTGATATTTGTCTTGCAATTGAGGATGCAAATATTGACAAATCAGAGGTATTGTTGAAATTGGCTGACATGTTGCAATCAGACAATCTCCAGGATGTGCAGGTATTCCAAAAATCTTAGTACACATCTACTGATGTTCATTTATGATGAAGGGTACAACACAGGCCAGACTGGCCTCTAAAGAGGGGTTGGTCTCAGCCAAAGTGAGGGAGGGCCAATCCTAGATTTGCCTGGGGGGTCTGTCCAAGGCTGCTTTTATTTTATTTAATTTGTTATTTATGGTTTTGCATATTGCAAACTGAAGAAAATAAAAGATAATTGCCCTCTCAAAAAAAAAAAAAAAAAAATTGGACACAACTGTGTAAAAAAGAACTCTGTAACCCTATAGATCTTGGAGAGAATGAAAGATATAGAAGGACAAATTTAATTTTCTAGTTTTATAGAACGATTAATTTCATTTCAAAACATAATACATGTACAGGCAGAAGTCATATGCGGTATTCATATAGCTAATTGCAACTGCTTTAAGATTGAGACTAATTGAATCTATAGGTGAAAATAATGAACGATTCATTCAATAAGTTGTTTAAATTATCGTCTAAATTAGAACTTTCTTGAATCTGTAAACTAAAATTATGTTTCTTTATGAGTCTACGACTAAATTCTATTATCATTTCACTCTCATTACTTTTGACTTCAGAACGATGACACTCAATGGATATGTAAGTATTGGCTAAATATTGGGGGTGGAAGATTGAAACTTTAGTCTGGCATAATTTTGTGCTTGCGAGTTGCGTGTTGGTTTTACGTTTTTTTTGGCTGTATTCGTCCGAGATCTACCTACCAAAGCTGTGTTTGGGTGGTTTGATGATCCATTCAATTTACAAGTGCATTTCTCGAAACAATTGAAAATTCAACAATGTATAGAGGTCAATGCTAAAACTTCGATGTGGATTCGACCTATTTTTTGGGCCACAAGACAGTTCGCTTCAAGGCCATGACCAGTGTGTGGAGAGCGAGAAGCGGAAAAAAGCAAGTACCTTGCTTCATCGAAGCGAGAAGCGGAAATCAAATCGCATGCTTTTTTCATGTGAAGCGCAATTTAATACATAAATATAAAATATTAAATAGGCATAGATAAATGACCAAGAACTCAATAAAAATAACATATTAAGCAAATGTTTCAATTCTTAAAATAACATTGGACTTTTGTGCTACTACTGCTAATTGCAACTCCATACGCCCAAGCTGGATCTTTATTTTGGCTTGATGCCATTGGATAATGAGATAGAATTTACTACAATCACCAAGAAAACAAAAACAGAACTGGTAGAACAGGGCAGAACCAGTAAACAACAGTTTAAAACAAAAACAGAGCAATAGTATAACTAGAAAACAGGGCAGAACAGAGAAAAGAAGTACTGAAAAAAATAGAAAAGAAGAAGAGAAACGAAGAGAGGAGCCGAGAGGAAGCAGGTAAACCAGAAAAAAGCAGAAGAGGAAGAGAAGAGAAACTTACCTTGAGAGAATAAGAAAAGAACTGAAGAAGAGATGTCGCAGGATGTTTTGGCTTGTAGCAGTAACAAGAAATGTTTTGGAAGAAAGGTGCATAAGTGTATTTGCTATTTTTTTAGAAAAAACCCTAGGCAGCCGCTGGACTTCACTTAAGCGAGCTTTTCTCACCTTTTTTCCTCGCCCCTCTTCTCGCTTTTTGGCTGAAGCACTTGTTTTTTTTCAGATGCCTCCCTTTATGTCAGAAAAGCGCAAACCTTGCGCCCTGCCTCGCTTCAGCGCTTTAAGCGAGAAGTGCTTGCTTTTAATAACCCTGGCCATGACTAATCCCGGTTGAGGCAGGTTCTATTCATCAAGTGGAGAACAGGGTGTTGGGTGGTCCCTGGCCTCCCCTTAGTGGGCTGGACAAGTCAACTTGCCATGTTCACTACTTCAATGCAGAGTGGATCTAGAATCTTATGTGCTTCTGATTTGTTATGAGGTCCTTAGGTTGTGTGGTACACTTCCCATGGGGCGTGTTCAGCTTTGTTATCTGTCTAATCTTCTTGTAACACATATCTCAATATGGTTTCTAACTAAGTTTCCGTACAGGCGCTAACGCGTGCTAGGGTGCCTATAGTCAAGCTTATGGATCCAGAAACTGGGATATCATGTGATATATGTGTGAATAATGTTTTGGCTGTTGTTAACACAAAGCTGCTTCGAGATTATGCACACATAGATGTGCGATTAAGGCAGTTGGCATTTATCGTCAAACACTGGGCTAAGTCGAGAGGGGTAAATGTAACTTACCAGGGGACATTATCTAGCTATGCGTAAGCCTACATTTTCTCAATTATTTTCTGTTCCTCTCATTCTCTTGTACAGCAGGCTAACTTTTATTTTCTTCTTCCAGGTATGTGCTAATGTGCATTCACTTTCTACAGCAGCGAAGACCTGCCATCCTTCCATGCCTACAGGTGTGTTTTCTTTAGCTCCTGTGCTATGATATATGCCTTGCATGTGAAACTTGTAAGATTTTTAAACTACCTGAACTGTTTTTCAGTAAGTCATCACTGCAAGGATGTGCGAACTATGTGTTGTTTGGTTGAGTGTAAATGACTTTCCTCATCAATTGAAATCAGGGGTGGAGCTAGCGTGTTGGTCATGGGTTCAGTCGAACTTACTAACTTTGGTTTAATTCTGTATTTATTTTATGAAATTCATTGAATATGTACAAGTTATTAACTTGGAACCCAGTAAATTAAAAAACTAGAATCCCGAACCCATAAACTTCGAATACTAGCTCCACTTCTGATTGTAAATCTTTTCCTCTAGACAATGACTGCAAATTAATAGTTGTTTGTATTTGATTGAGCTCAAATTGTTTTTGCTCAATCTTTTCTAGTCATACGTACAATGACTCTTCTTTCCTTCACGCGCTCCTTCAGTTAAGCATGTATAGTTTTCCGTGAAGAACAAAACTGTTTCTTCTTGGTTTTCCCTGTATGATTGTACGCATGGATGCATTTGGAGCTTATGAGCTGTGGGTGTTCATGCCTAAAAATTCTCAGCATCTTGTACTAGTTAATTTACCCTCTCATCAAAAGATACCAAGACCCTGTCTTGTATTCTAAAAGGTAGGATTTAAAAAGTATGATCAAGAAAGAACTTAAATGATTCCTTCTGAAAAGAAGGGGCTATAAATGTTTTATGCACATGGGCAAATGAAAAGAACGAGCAATTTGCTTTAACATTTACCATAAAGTAATATGAAACATGCATGTTGTTTTCCTTGTTTTTGTTTTTCCTGTCTACAAATTATGTGTAGTTCATTTACTTTCATTTGGTTCATCAATTTCTTTTGAAAAAAGTTAATCAATTTGTTAATTTGTCATAACTCCGATAATTTGGAACGATAATGTGTCATGTCTTTGCGTTGGAATATTTACCGTTTACATGTGTTACTTCTCGGGCTTGCAAACTGGTTGGGATATCAAGGTCTTGTCTAGTGGTGGCATTAAAAAAATAATTAAATGTGGATAAGATCCATATTATCCACTTAAAAATGGATAACCAATGTGTTTTAACTTTTACATTTGCAAAAGCTCAATTTGGCGGTTCCTCAAATTTGGGAGACTAGGAATTCTCCCGGAAGTGATTATGATCGAGAAGCTATTGATAATATGGTGGTTAACCCATTTTCTAGCCGTATTAAGTATGGCGGGTTGGATTTTTGTAAATCCGTTTTTGGCATCACTAACCTGCCTGTGTGCGACCCCTAGTCTTGTCTTTGATCTATTCTTGCTATATATTTCTTAACTCATAAGAGAAACCAAAAAACTGAGTCTAGAGGGGGGGGGGGGGGGAGGAGGAGGAGGGTGGTATTCAGGCAAATGTGTAATTGGAAGGGGACTTCTATCTATGTGTTACTTTATATGAAGATAGTTATTCTTTTTTAATTTTCATTTCCCCTATTCGCGTATCAGGGAATGCAGCCAACCTACTCTGTTACCGTTGACAACATTGAATGCGCTTACTTTGATAAAGTGGAAAAGCTTTGTGGTTTTGGATCTAACAATGGGGAAAGTCTTGCTCGGTTGGTGTGGGCATTCTTCAACTACTGGGCCTATTGTCATGATTATGCAAATGATGTTATTTCTGTTCGTACTGGAAGCTTATTGAGGTAGGTCATTGCAGCTACACAACTGTCTTCTTCTTGTTGATTATTTGTTTTCTGAAGATTTCAAAATTAAATGGAATTAGTCATATAGTGGTTCTGTTTTGGGTTGCTTACTACTACTCTTCCTGTATCGTTATGTACAGCAAGCGAGCCAAAGACTGGACTAGGAGGATTGGGAACGACCGCCATCTGATATGCATTGAGGATCCTTTTGAGGTTTCTCATGATCTTGGTAGGGTGGTAGACAAGTTCAGCATAAGAGTACTGAGGGAAGAGTTCGAACGCGCAGCTGAAATAATGCAGTGCGATCTGAATCCATGTGTCAAGCTCTTTGAACCCTATATACCTAACTGAGTTTGCCTTTTTCCTCAAGGAAACTGTCCCATATTTATAAGAATGCCCTTTTGGATGTAAATTCGTTATTAAGTTTGTCTTTTGTCTCTTCTCGTTTTTCCTTTCACCTAAATGTATTTAGGAGTTAGGTGCTGTTGATCGTCATCTAGGTGTCTATTTTTGTATGTAAAGACATTCTCGTAGAATTCTGTGGTACATATTTATGTTGCGTATTATTTAGGCATGGAATTGTTGCAATGGTAATTTGATGTGTATGCTGGCCCTCTAGATTCGTGGATCATAACTATAGTAATTGATCAGGAGAATAATAGTTGCTGAAGGAACCAGAGTGTAGAACTTACATTTTATATGGAGGTAATTTAATTATTCAATGATATACATGCATACTTAGTGATGAGTTGACATAGAGGTCAAATCTGAACCTGAAAACACCCAGTTCTAGTTCTCTATTCATTCATCTATGACTGGAGAAATCAATGGTTTATTCAAGAAAAATGCTTCTAAGTTAGCCAGAACAAGTTGGAAAGCATCACGAAACGCTTCCTTAGTGAAAGCAGCTCTATGTGGTGTAAGAACAACATTATCCAATGGAATTAACTCTTGAGGAACTTTAGGTTCATTCTCAAACACATCCAAACCAGCACCTGCAATCTCACCTTCAACCAAGAACTTCACCAGTTCTTTCTCATCAACAATAGGTCCACGAGCAATGTTGATGAGAATGCCATCCTTTCCCAGTGCTTTTAGAACATCCTTGTCAATCATGTGACGAGTTTCGACAGTCAGTGTACAGCATATGACGAGGATGTTACAGTCGAATGCAAGTTCGCAAGCGTTTGGGTAGAAGTTGTAGTGAACTGGTTTCTTTTGCCTAGAGTTGTATGAAATTTTGCAGCCAAATGCCTCTAGCCTTTTTGCAACTTTTAGACCAATGTTGCCTAAACCAACTATTCCCACATGCTTGCCTCTCAACTGCAAATGAGCAAATATCAAAAGGGGATTCAAGAGAACATCAATATTAAAATTGGACCTAATAAAGTTACTACTTGTTATAAAATAAAGACATTAAAGTTAAGATAAGTATAGAAAGAGACTGATATATTATTCGAATTCAAACTGATGTACATAATGAAATGAAAATCCTCTATTTATAGAAGAAAGTAAGCTGCTGTGTAAGCTGCTATTGCAAGCTGTTGCTATATCAGATATGGATAATCTTATACTACGAGTAATGTTTATCTATGAGTACTGAAAGGATAAGTTTATTATACCCGGTATGGATAATCTTCTTCCGGAAGTAATATTTATCCATAATCGGATACTGAAAGGATAAGCTTATTATACCCAGTATGGATAATCTTTTACCGACAGTAATATTTATCCATAACCGGATACTGAAAGGATAAGCTTATTATACCCAGTATGGATAATCTTCTACCGACGGTAATATTTATTCATAACCGGATACTGAAAGGATAAGCTTATTATACCCAGTACGGATAATCTTCTACCGGGGTAATGTTTATCCGTAACCGGGTACCGAAGTGATAAGCTTCTTGACGAAGGTTATTTCCAATATAGTACTAAATAGATAAATATATTTACGGTGCAGCCCCGTATATGAGTAATATATTTATAACACTACTATTAATTTAGCTATGGTGAAAATGAATATTTTCAAATTGAAAGGTAAGCGAGGATCAAAAGTATACCCTGGAGCCCAAAGGGTACTGAATACTTTTAGGCCAAATTCCAGAGCGAACAAACCGATCGCCGGAGCTAATTTTCCGAAGTACGTCAATCAACAAACCGACACCTATATCAGCAGTATCCTCGGAAAAGACATCAGCAGTATTAGCAACGGCGATACATCGGCGACGGCACTCAGGGAGATCGATATGGTTGAAGCCAGTGCTAGCAGTGACGACGAGCTGAAGAGACGGAAGACGGCGGATTATGTCGCTAGTGATTGGGCTCTTGCCATAGCAGATGAGTGCCTTAGTGGTCTGAGCGTGGGCCTGTAGGAAGAGCTCTGTGGAGAGTGGAGATTCGTAAGCTTTGACAAGTTTGAATTTTTGTGAGAATTCTTGTTGGTGGATGATGAATACTGGAGGTGGATGAATTACTAGTAGCTCTGGAAGCTCCATTTTCTACTTCAGATTTGATCAAATAGTTGTATTTTGTGTTTTGGTCCTTGGAAATTATGACGAAACTAAATTTAAATAATTTGAAGCAAATCAATGTGTCCCTAGCTTTTTCCTTATATTGGTGGGACCCTGTGGAATCCAATTAGATGTGCCCCACAACAAAAAAATAGGAGTTACTAGCAAACTCAACAATGGCAGAACCCCAGGACGTGCTGCCGGCGGTGATAGTCCTGGGCCGGCCATCGGTTCTTAATTTCTACGGCGACCAATTTTCCTCAAAATTCCAACTCCTAAAGCCATGGGAATCTTCACTTCCATTGGACCAATTCATTTCCACACACGCTCAATCCGTACAGGCTATGTTTTGCACTGGCACGACCTGCGTTACTCCATCGTTGCTCCGCCAACTTCCTTCTCTTCGGGTAATCGTTACCACCAGCGCCGGCCTTAACCATATGGATCTCGACGAGTGCCGCCGCCTCGGAATTTCCGTTGCTAACGCTGGTACCGTTTTCTCGGAGGATGTAGCTGATTTTGCTGTTGGATTGTTAATTGATGTTCTAAGAAAAGTATCTGCTGCTAATCGGTTTGTTAAGAATGGACTTTGGTCTCTTCATGGGGACTACCCACTTGCTTCGAAGGTACTGTCACTTAGCTTTCTCCATTGATATCTTAAAATTGTGTGTGGACTGTAATTATTTTTTTCCTTGTTACGATTTGGAAATTGTTGTTGAAGCGTTTTAGAACTCTCACATATATATGTGGTTAGGAAAATCATCCATTTTGGTTAAACAAGAATAACCTGGGAATGTGCCTAAAGTTCATAGGTTGCCCTATTCGGGTATGTTTAAGCTCCTAGAATTGGGTACCATGTTCTATCAAAGACATAAAACCATTAGGCAACTAATGTCCACGGGAATTATCATAATTGACTATGTAAAATCAAGCGATAATATGTCGGATCCAGTTATAAAAGGTCTAACTAAAAAGGTAGTTGAAAGATTATCGAGGGGATATGTGACTATGCTGTAACTCTACCTAGAAGATTGGAGATCCCAAGACATAGGTTCAAGGAGCTCAAACAAAGTCAGTAATAACAGTTCAACATTGTCAAATAAAATTTCTTTTTGGTCCATTCTCGTGATGAGACAATGTTCAGTACCAAGGATAAAGAGTTAAGACTTTTTAATGGTTTTTAAGTTTGATACATGGTATATCAAATATTGTATCTACGGGATAACACGTTTAGGAATCACTTATGTAAGTGTGAAGTGTAAGTTGCTTCAAGGAGAATTCGGTAAGGCCAGTTCTCGACGCACTTATGAACCAGGTGGTGTTCATGGATGAAACGAACACAACAATGAGAACTCAAGACGATTAAGGGTTGATTGTGTGATTTATGGTTGTCTAGGTATACACCAAAGCTCGACGGTTCAAAGATATCAATTCTACCGATTGACCGAGTATATCCGACATAATTTCAGTATAGAGAGTTCTAAAGGAAACCTACTTATCCAGATGCATTTAATCCTTACTTGCGAATCACACTATATTTCATGCATGTTTTTACACATATGCCCATTCCCCATTCATGTGGGTGATTGTTATATTTTTCCTTTAAAGGGTATGAATGAGAAATGTAAGAGACACCTATTGGATTGCACCTCTCCAGATCACCCATATTTTACCTATAAATTTAGAGGCTTGGCCTCATTTTTGAAATATGATGGAAAAATCTGAAAATTTCTTCCCCCTTTTCTATTTTGCATTATTTTCAAATAAACATAAGTGTCAAGTGTAATTTGCTCCGTCTAGTTTGCTGAAATTTTGTAATTTCGATTGTCAGTATTGCAGAATAGTTATTTCGTTCTATCTTGGGAGGAATTAATCCAAAACCTTGGGCAACAGTGAGAAAATTAAATTCCTTAAGGACACACGAGCAACTTGTGGGCTCGGAATTATTTTTTCTGTTTTGTTTATTAAAGTAATGTTTCTCCGCTTTTCTGATTTTCTGATTTTTAGCGCAGTGATACCAACATTCCTTAGGAATTTAAATTTATTTTCTGTGTTCATATTATCATTTGTTGAAGATCAAATGAAAAAAGAAGAAGGCAGTGTTTAAAGTGAAACAGAAGGCAACACTAATCATTCACTTTGGTTCGTAAAGCAGTGCGATTAAAGTCGTGAGTTTTCTTCGACTCGCAAGTTTTGTGCTGTAATCGCTGCAATCACACTAGAACATGTTTTATTCCCAGTGAAGATACAATCAATCATGTGTTACAAATTCTTATCCAATAAAGAAATTGGTCATTGGATCCATCCTAAAGCAACTTTAATGAATTCAATGAAGAACCTTTGTGAAAGTGCCCTGATAGCCAGACACATGATTGGGATTTGGGATAAATTGGGATATTGAAGGCAGGAAGTAATAGTCTCAACTACAATGGTCCTTGCACTTAGTAGTACATATTACGGAAATGCATTTGTAGTATTAAAACAGAGGTTGTAAGTCGGCAAGTTGCTGGTACGTTAATTGACAATGAAAGCGGATGGAATCAGGGCTGTTTTGCGAGACAATCTATGGAAATTGAATTTTCCAACTGGCTTGTCACTCGTTGCAACGGTTCCGTGATCTTCCACCAAAATCAACTTGATTTTTGTTCTCATCGAAAATAACTCAAACGAGAACATGAAATTGTTTATCATGTGTTGTAAGTATTCCAGTTACTTGAGAAAAGATCACAATGTAGCGATCGAGAGAAGTGACATACACTACATACTTGAAAAAATATTTTTTTTAGATCATGAATATAATATATGTAAAGATGTATATATATTTGTTTGATTAGGGTAAGAGATCAAACTGGTTAAAGTGTTATAATGGTTTAGTTGGAAAAATCATTTAGAAAGGGAATTAAAATTTTCGTGAATTTATACTCCCGTTATGGAGACCAAAATCTTCATGATTTTCTACTCCTGCTTCGAGATCAAAATATGCTTGATTTGTACTCGTTCATTGAGATTAAAATCTTCGTGACTTTCTATTCATTTGTCGGAAATTAAAGTCTAAGTGACTTTATACTCGCTTTAGAGATTAAAATCATATTGATTTTCTACTTTAATTTATTATTCGGTTTGAAGATTAAAAACTTCATCATTTATTAAATTTGATTGTGTCACATATTACTCGGTGTGAAGATTAAAAATTCACTATTTATTAGATCTGGTATCAGGTATTACTCGGTTTAAAGATTAAAAATTTTACCGTTTATTAATTGTGAATGTGTCAGATTGGTTTGAAGATTAAAGACTTCACCATTTATTGATTCTGGCTCTGTCGTGACACAAACAAAAATTCTTTTGGTTGGCTCTACAAAGTAAAAAGGACGGTGAATATGAGTCTCCTTTTGAAGAAATATGTTTGGAATATGGTATTATTCGTCAAACGACAGCCCCTTGGTCACCGCAATCTAGTGGAATTACAGAAAGAATAAAACGTTAAAGGAGACGATGAATGCTTTGTTGATAAGTTCTGATTTACTCTGGGACTTGTGTGGGGAAGTTTATTCTTACATATCTGTATACTCAGTCGAGTTCCCCATACGCAATCCATTTCTTATAAAAAAAATGGAATGGAATGAAGCCCAACTTAAATATTTTAAAATGTAGGGGTACTTAGCTAAAGTGCAAGTTCCTAAACCCAAAAGTGTAAAGATCGGGCTGAAAATTATTCTTTGCGTTTTCATGTGATATGCAACAAATAGTAAAGCATATTATTTCCTGGTTCATAAATCAGAAAATCCCGATATTCATATTAATATAGTAATCGAATAAGATAATGTTGAATTTTTTGAGAATATTTATCCATATAAAAAAGAAATGTGAGTCGTATAGAGAAATATCTAAGCGAACTCGGGAAGAAGCAAAGAAAAGTACATTGAATTAGAAAAATCCAAGACGTAGTAAACGTCAAAGGATAACTACTTCCTTTGGATCAGATTTTCTGACATTCTTGTCGGAAAATGAGCCTCAAATGTTAAAAGAAACATTGTCTTTCTCAGAAGCACAATATTAGAAAAAGACAGTCAATAGTGAGATAGAATCCATATTAAATAACCATACTTGGGAATTGGTTGATCTTACTCCAAGAAATAAACCTTTGGTTCTAAGTGGAGTTTTAGAAGGGAAATGGAAGCTGATGGTACTATTGACAAATATAAGGTAAGATTAGTTGTCAAATAATTTGGACAACGAGAAGGTCTTGATTATTTTGATACATACTCGCCGGTAACGAGGATTACATCTACTCGAGTGTTAATAGCTTTAACCGTGTGTATGGACTTGAAATCCATTGGATGGACGTAAAGACGACCTTCTTAAAAAGAGATTTGAAGGAAGAAATTTATATGGAACAACCTAAAGGGTTCGTGGTTGCTGGAAAAAAAAAAGGTGTGTCTACGGACTAAACAAGCACCCAAACAATGACATGTGAAATTTGACTAAAAAATATTGTCATTAGTGTATTTACACTAAGAATACTCTAAATTATGTAGTCATTATTTGTTTATATATTGATTATATATTGATAATAAAGGCACATGAAACATGTGAAATGTGGGGACATTTAACTTATGCATAACAAAAGCTAATATTAAGACGTGATGTATATATTATCTTGAAGAATTAGATGATATAATTCTTTGAACCCCACCAATCCTTAGGGATATTGATATGGTAGTCAGTGAATTCATTACTTGTTTAGTCTTAATGATGACTAGTGATGAAATTACAAATTCGAATGTTGTTTACGTGCCTTTCCAGAAATGATTTGTTCTTTCTCAAACATTTATAATGTTTAGGTCTTTTATGAAATGGTGTCACCCGGAAGGTTGTGACGTCTCATGAAAGTATGTTTGTATGTCTTGTATAAACTTGATCGTTCATAAACGAATGTATTAATACGTTAGTCTATAATGAGGTGAACCAACCGATGAACATAAACAAAATCCATTAGAAGTCTCGATTTGTTTCATGAATGGAGGTGCTATAATTTGCATATCATATAGGCGTATGAAAAATAACATACAAATGCTTGAAAATGATAGAGTGATTGATAAATGTTTTATATATTAAAAGTTTGTGGTCACAACTGATGCCAATCATTCCAGTTGTTGTTATAATATACTATTACTACATTAAGTGTAGATAATAATCTGATATGCAATCGAAAGTCGAGACGTACTAGTCTACAACATAAGGAAGTTTGCATTGAACGTTCATGACAATGAAACGAGTTTTGAAGTATTTGAAATATACTCCAAATTACGGTTTGCACTACAATAAGTATCCCGCGATGATATAAGGGTATAGTGATGCAAATTAGATCACCGGTTCAACCAATTCTAAACAGTAGGTGGATGAGCGATGTCTTGGAAATCGTCCAAACAAATGTGCATTGACAGCTCTACAGTGGAGGCTGAGTTTATAGCCTTAGACAAGGCCAGTGAAGAATCTGAATGACTCCAAAATTTCTTGGAAGATATTCCATTTTGGCCCATATTTTTGGCACCTATATGTATACATTGTGATAGTCAAGCGACAATACGAAGGCTGGTAGAGTTATGTATAACGGAAAATTTTGTCATATATGACAAAGACATAAAAGTATTAGGCAACTACTCTCTAGGGGAATTATCATAATTGACTATGTAATGTCAAGAGATAATGTGTCGGATCCACTTATAAAAGGCATAACTAGAGAGGTAGTTGAAAGATCATCGAGGGGAATGTGACTATAGCCGAGGACAAGTCATTGTGGCGTTAACTATACCTAGAAGACTAGAGATCCCAAGATATAGGTTTAAGGAGCTCAAACAAAGTCACTAATGACGGTTTAACATTGTCAAATAAATTTTTTTTGGGTCCATTCTCATGATGAGACAATGTTTAATACCAAGGATAAAGAGTTGAGACTTTTTAATGATTTCCAAGTTTGATACAGGGTATATCAAATAGTGTATCTACGGGATAACACGTTTAGGAATCACCTATGTAAGTGTGAAGTGTAAGTTGCTTCAAGGAGAATTCAGTAAGGCAGTTCTCTACACCCTTATGAACCAGGTGGTGTTCATGGCTGAAACGAACACAATAATGAGAACCCAAGACGGTTAAGGGTTGATTGTGTGACTTATGGTTGTCTAGGTATACACCAAAGCTCGATGGTTCAAAGAAATCAGTTCTACCGATTGACCGAGTACATGCGACATAAGTTCACTACGGAAAGTTCAAAGGGAAACCTACTTGTCCAGATGCGATTAATCCTTACTTGCAAATCACACGGTATTTTCATGCATGTTTTTACACATGCCCATTCCCCATTTATGTAGGGGATTGTTGCGTTTTTCCTTTAAAGGGTGTGAATGAGAAATGGAAGAGGCACCTTTTGGATTGCACCTCTCCAGATCACCCATCCTTTATCTATAAATTTAGAAGCTTGGCCTCATTTTTGAAATATGATGGAAAAATCTGAAATATTTCTCCCCTACTTTTTATTTTGCATTATTTTCAAATAGAAAAACAAAAGTGTCAAGTGTGATTTGCTTCGTCTGTTGAGTTCACTGAAATTCTGTAATTTTGATTGCCAGTATTGCAGAATAGTTATTCCGTTCTATCCTGGGAGGAATTAATCCAAAACCTTGGGCAACAGGATTAAATTCCTTAAGGACACACAAACAACTTGTGGGCTCGGAATTTTTTTTTGTTTTGTTTATTAAACTAATGTTTCTCTGCTTCTCTGATTTTCTGATTTTTAACACAGTAATACCAATAGAAGTTGGAAAAGATCATTTGGAATTTTTTTGGACATGAATATAAGGTAAAAAGATGAAGTTTTGTAAGTGAGAATTGTTATTTGACTTGAAATACCTCTTAAACAATTTTTTCAACTTCTAATTCTCTATTTCTAGTTGAAGTTGAAATAATGGACAAAATTGTAAGACAAACAATGATCATATAATTTTCTATATTTGCATATAATATTTGGTCGAAGCTATGTTCAAATTAGTACAAAGTTAAATGAATGCATTAGCGTCCCTGACAATGACTAGATCGCCTGCTTCCTCGCCAATCGAAGAATGAATTGTTTAGCATCAAAACAAGAACTTTGCATTTGAAGTGGGAAAATTTAGTCAAAGTCCTCATATTATTTCCTAACCGTTCTTCTATTAAATTTGAGACCTGCACTTTAAATATAAAATTTAAAATCACGTAAAAAATTGAATCATATAATAACGTGAAGTTCAAAATTTGGTGCCCATTTTGGATAGTGAGAGTAGCATAAATACTGGTGTAAAATTATACATAGTTCTGAAACTGCGGTTGTCTTTGTATAATGTTTTTTGAAGCATTGGACTTCAGTTGGTTAAGTTTGGAACAGTACTTGTTACAACAGGCTAGTACCATGTGTGCCATGGTTTTATCTGTCACCAACTGGTTTCCTTGATTGTTCATTATCCTTAAGATTTCAGGTCTACTAAGTTTTCTTGTGTGGATAACTTCTGCATTTCTAGTTGCATATTCTTGATGGTAATTGATGATGGCAGGTGGGAGGCAGGAAAGTTGGAATTGTTGGGCTGGGAAGCATAGGCCTAGAAGTTGCAAAAAGACTTGAATCATTTGGCTGCATTATATCATACCAGTCGAGGAAGAAAAAGCCTGTTGTCTACCCTTTCTATCCCGACGTTCATGAACTAGCAACCAAATGTGATGTCCTTGTCATTTGTTGTGCTTTGACAGACCAAACTCATCACCTGATCAATAAAGAGGTTCTACTGGCACTCGGTAAAGAAGGAATAATCATTAATATTGCTCGAGGAGCCATAATCAATGAGATGGAGTTGGTGCAGTGTTTAGTGCAGGGAGATATTGCAGGTGCTGGCTTGGATGTTTTCGAGAATGAACCAAATGTTCCTGAAGAGCTCCTTTCATTGGATAATGTTGTACTGTCACAACATGTCGCTTTTTTGACCGAGGATTCTTTTCGAGATTTATATCAACTCATGTCAGGGAATTTGGAAGCTTTCTTCTTGAACAAACCTTTGCTTTCTCCAGTTTTTGATGACTGAAATATTCTTTTCAACTGGAAGATCTATATTTGTATCCTGATCTGTCTTCATATTATCAACATCTCATTCTGGAAACTCTCAGCAAAAGTGGAGTGTGAATCTGCATTTTGTCTCGCTTGACCAAAAATTTCCTTAACTTATTGGTGTATTACTGGAAGCAAGTTGTGTAGGATCCTTATAACAGAAAAACATTCTCCACACCAAATGCGAAATGATTGTGCTACAACCAGGAAAAAAGCAATTTGATTCATTTGGTACAATCTGCAGAAAGAAGCTGTTTGTTTTATGCCATTGTACATCTGCGCATGCAGATGCTTGTCGGATACAACTTTCAGTATTTGATTTGTGATGATAGACATAGAAATCTTTCAATATGAGTTTCTATTCTCTGTGATCTGATGTTGAGGGTTTTCTCCTTGGAGTGTGAAAATAGAATTTTCAGTTGATTGTGGAAGTTATTTATGTGCCTTCTTTTTTTTGTTTTTGTTTATCTTTTCCGTTTGCTTGCCATTTTATGGTTTATGTTTACATAATTATTTATGTGATTTATGCTGGAGTTACTAATGCTTTTTTTTTTCTTGTCCTGAGCCGAGGGTCGATTGGAAACAGCCTCTCTGCCCTTTGGGGCGGGGGTTAGGCCTGCGTACTTATTACCTCCTCAGACCTTACTCTGTGAGAATATATTGGGTAGTCGTTGTTGTTGTAGATGATTGTGTATGTTACATGTTGTGTTTTCTTAATGCAACAAATGAATTTTTAAATCTACCACTCTTTATAAGTTCCTTTTAAATTGGTAGATTAGAAACTTTTATCTATTCTGTAGAGTTTCTGTGTAGCCGAAAATCAAGTTGTTAACTTTAATATATAGTCATGGCATCTGGCAATCACCTCTACTCCATTACTGGTCAATGTACTTAAAATTTATGTTGTATTATGAAATTTGCTTTTTCTTGAATAGTTATCCGCTGCTAGATATTCATACACCAGTTATTTGATCGTTTGTCCTATGTTTGCTTATCTCATGGCCGACGTTGTGATCAAATGTATATGTCAATGAGTTGGCATTTCAACTTATTTTTTAGCCTCAACTGTCTTTCCAGCATGAACCTTACCTTTGATCTATTATTCTTTTTTAATCTATCTACTCGAAGTTAAATTACATCAAGTAAATATAGTACAGTAGTATACTACCTTACCATTATCCCCAAAAGTGGAATTTTGGTTTAGTCGAGGTCATTATG
>JASVEL010013151.1:0-62315 GCA_032618575.1 Nicotiana noctiflora
ACAAATGAGAGACTCTTTCCTAACTGAATAGACTTTAGAGGACACGTACAGACGTCTCCGTACCTACGTCTCAAACTCTACTAAGCTTGTTCGTGAGTGGTGAGACCTATGTAACCTAGAGCTCTTATACCAAATTGTCACGACCTAGATTTTCCCCCAACATCGGGATCGTGATGGCGCCTACTCGTGGTAGCTAGGCAAGCCACTGTATTCATATTATCCTGTTTTTAATAAAATTTCATAATTTATTTATCAACAAACCATAACTTTAATTAAATAAGTGCGGAAGACTTTATCGAAATAGTATTAGGCAGTTTTAAGGTAAAACCATACTAAAATCCTCTACCCAAGACGTGGAGTCACCAACTCACGAAGTACTACTGAATACTACACATAAAAGTCCGAAAGAAATATAACATAATCTGTTTGTCTCGGAACAAGGAGACCACAGCTAATGACATAAATAAAAGGAAGAGACGCCGGGCCTGCGGACGCCTGCAAGCTACCTCGGTCTCAAATATGATCAACTTCCATGTGAAAGATCTACTGCTGCTGCTCCTGATCGAAACCTGGACCTGTGCAAAAACGCACAGAAGTGTAGTATCAGCACAACCGACCCCATGTGCTGGTAAGTGCCTGGCCTATCCCGGCGAAGTAGTGACAAGCCTAGGACCAGACACCCACATAAACCTGTGTAGTTCCATATATATGTATACCACAAATAACAAGAATTAACCAAGTAATAACACAATAAGAAATATCTCCAAAGAACTCAACAATTAACAACAGTTAATAGGTTCACAAGGAAAAATAAAGTATAATGGAAAAACAAGTAATATCAAGTCAAGGAATAGCAAGTAGTTGCACGGCATCACCCTTCGTGCTTTTACTCTCGTCCTCACCAAATAAGCAAATAAAGTGCACGGCATCACCCTTCGTGCTTTTACTCTCATCCTCACATCCATAGTACGGCATGATCCTTCGTACATGGTTCAATAACAGGGAACGGCATGATCCTTCGTGCATAATCAATAAAACATGGCACGGCATTAACCTTCGTGCATAAATAATAAAACATGGCACGACATTAACCTTCATGCATAAATCAATAAAACATGGCACGACATTAACCTTCGTGCATAAATAATAAATCAAGGCACGACATCACCCTTCGTGCATTATCACTCTTCCTCACCCAAATAACAATCACAGTTAAGGGCAAAGAATGAAACAGTAAATCATAAACCGTCCCAACAAGGGCAATCAACAATCATCTTCACAATAAGTCTCGACAAGGGAGAACAATAACACTTCTACAACCCGGCAAGGGTTCAATAATTTATATTCAAATATGTCCCACAACAAGTATTAACAACGACTCACGGTCATGCTAGACGCCTGAGTATGGATGCTCGTCACCACAGCCCATACACCGGACTCGATCACATAACACATAGCACATAATCCTATTCCCTCAAGCTAGGATAGAACAAACACTTACCTCGAATGTTTATGAACAATTCAATCCGTGGCAATGTCTTTTCCTTTAAAATTTGGCTCCAATCCAATCGTATCTATACACAATTGATTTAATATCATCAATACTACTCAACAAACTAATTCATAAGGCCAATTACAACTTTTACAACATTCTGCCCGGAATAGTGAATTTCGACCCCGGGCCCACATGGTCGGAACTCGGGGTTCGGACCAAAATCCGGTTACCCATCCCCCACGAGTTCAAGTATATGATTTGTTTCAAAATCGGACCTCAATTCGAGGTCCAATTTCCTAATTCATGAAAAACCCTATATTCTACCAAAAACAAGAAATTTTACCATGAAAACCTTTGATTTCTATTGAAAAACATGTTTAATGTTGTTAGGAATTGAAAGAATTAAGTAAAAAGTGACTTACAATTGTTTTGAAGAAGAGGAGCTCGTGAAGAATCGCAAATGGGTGTTTTTGGGTTGTGAAATGTGAAGAATCAAGCTGGAAATCGTGATTTACAGGTCTCCTGTGTTCGCATTTGCGAACATGGGTTCGCAATTGCGAACCCCGACCAATTTCTGGAGTTTGAAAAATAAGCTAAGGATGGAAAGTTCGCATTTGCGAACATTTGTTCGCATTTGCGAAGCCAAGGCAAATGCTGGGGGTTTCGCATTTGCGAAATAATGTTCGCATTTGCGAACAAGCTAGGCTTCTAGGTTTTGTTGCAATTGCGACAAATGCTTCGCATTTGCGAAGCCAGGCAACATACTGAAGGCCTCGCATTTGCAAGGTTAAGTTCGCAATTGCGAACTCTGGCCCAGGTCTGCCAATATCGCATTTGCTAGATTTCCTTCGCATTTGCGAAGGTGAGCCTACTTGCCCAGGATCGCAGCTGGGTCGCTGGGGCTTCGCATTTGCGAACATAGGCGGATTACTGAAGGCCTCGCATTTGCGAGGTTTAGTTCGCATTTGCGAACCCAACTTTGGCCTACCATCTTTGCATTTGCGATGAATTCTTCGCATTTGCGAAGATACCAGCTGGGTGAAAAACCAGCTGTGTTATTTTTCAGAAATTGATCCTACGGCCTATCAAATCTTTACCTGAGCCCCCCGGGCTCCCAACCAAACATGTACACAACTTCAAAAACACATTACGAACTTGTTCGTGCGATCACATCGCCAATATCACATCGTTTTCATCAAATCAAGCCTCAAGTTCATGATTTTCATACTTTCGGTTTTCAAAACTTTCAAACATGGAACTCAAGGTCCAAAATACATCAAACGACATCCGAATGTCACTAAACTTTGCAGAAAGCACATATATAATATTTAAGACTTGCACCGGGCGTCGAAACCAAAATACGAGCCCGATACCAAGGTCAATTAATTCATTTTCTTTAATAATTACATCAAAAACAATTTCACAGAAAAATTCATAACTTGGGCTCTAGGCCTCAGAATTCGACTCCGGACGCATGTCCAAGTCCCATATTTTTCTACGGACCTTTCGGGACCATCCAATCTCGGGTCCGGGTCCGTTTACTAAAAATGTTGACCGAAGTCAACCATATCAATATTAATATCATTTTTCTCCAAATTTCTCATAGAATTCATATTTTCTATCACAAAAACTTTCCGGCCACATGCCCGGATCATGCACATAAATCAAGGTAACATAAAATGAGGTTTTCAAGGCCTCAAAAGCTCGAAATGATTAATAAAATAAGTGATGACCCTTTGGGTCGTCACAATATTATTGAACAACACCACACCTAGGTTATTGGAGGAATCTATAACTTTAGGCGTAAAGGCGGGATTAGGAATAACGAAGTCTTGGGTTCAATCTAAAGTGAACTATTCAAATTAAAGCTAGCTAGGGTAGCTCGGGAGAGTGCACTAGTAAATTATTGTAGTTGCCCGGGAGAGATTACAATAAAAATAACGTTCATGATTGATAGAATATATTAACAATTTGTATGAGCGTAAACAGAAGGGATTCCATCAATAGGGGAAATCAATACCTTAGTCTTTCTCCGTATTATTTACCCAATATTCAATTCTTTCTTTTAAGTATTTAATTCTTGTAAAAGTTAGTTGTTACAAAACCTTCACAAAAATATACTCAAAGTTTGGGAACTTGCTTCAGAAGTGTTCTTGGGTTGTGAAAGTTGTAGTTGGTAGGTTAATTTCATGTGGGATCGATTCTGGACTTATTTGACCAGGTTATATTGACTACGACCGTTGCTTGGATGTGAATCACTTAGGTCTTTAGATGAGGAAGTTGCGGACTTAAGCACTTCCGTGGACGACCTGCACATGCGCATGGACACGATGTCTCAGAGGCATTATA
This sequence comes from Nicotiana noctiflora, assembly GCA_032618575.1. Classification (NCBI taxonomy): domain Eukaryota; kingdom Viridiplantae; phylum Streptophyta; class Magnoliopsida; order Solanales; family Solanaceae; genus Nicotiana; species Nicotiana noctiflora. The sequence continues at coordinate 3,845 of JASVEL010013151.1, forward strand.
GGTTTGAGAACCGTTTCATGGCATGGTTCAGAGCACTGGGTCGAGCATGCAATGTCGACCCCGCTACCGTCTCCGACTCAGATTGAGTCCCAGATAAGTCTTCTCACCCTTCTATGCTTTACATTGATTATTATGCCTGAGGACATGTCACGATTTTAAGTGTGGGGTGGGAGACTTATTCTGTATTGTATGTTGTATATGGTAGATTATTAGCTGGCTTGGCCCGATAATGGACACTTGGCGACGGGTTTCTTAAGCGTCTAAGTCGGAATAAAAAAATCAAAAAAATCAAAATTTTAAAAATCCAAAAATATGAGTAGAGGGTTCTTCCTGATGACGGACTACTTGGACAGTACTCTTGAGGAAAGTAGTCCATGTAGGAATTTTGGTTTCTTTTCTTTTATTTTCTTTTTCTAGGTAGTGTATCACCTCCCCCTTTGTTTTTCTTTTGGCCACGGTTCTTTTCCAAGATTTTTATTGAACCGGGTAAAGGTTAATATGTAACCCCAAGTATGCACACTAGCAAAACTAAAATGAACTTGAGAGTGTACTATTTTAGCTTGACTGTAGATTATAGGATATCCCTTAAATTACACAATACAACTTGCTTGAACGTTGATAGGACTCTGTAGATGAACCTGATTCTGAATGAGTTGCATGCTAGGTGTGTGTGAGTTTTTACCTACATTATATGTTTATACATGACACCTAAAACTTGCCATGTGTGTGTGCAAAGCGAAATAGAAGTTGTTTTGTTATAGAGATGATAGAGACATTTCTCTGTGTAACCCCATAAATAAAAAACTGTGAATTCACCTGTATATAATATCTTAGTTAACCCCTTTGAGCCTTAAGCTTGTTCTTTGATAACCCTGTAATGTTCACAAAATCTATATCATATATTGTTGTACCTTACCTCCTAAAAGCACTTGTGTTGGAATGAATATGCAAAAGTGAAAGTGTGGGGTGAATGGAAATTGAAAAAGGGAAATTAAGAATGAATAGTAGAAAATGGTGAACTGGAAATGTACAGTAAATGCTTTATAAAGCAAAAAAAGAAGAATATGTATACATGTAAATAAGAAAGCCAGTTACACCAAAAGAAAATTGGGGATTAAAAGTGAATAAAAGGTGAAGAAATGGTTAGGGGGAGCATAACGAAAAAGCTTAAAAGGAAGTTGTGAAAAAGAAAGCGCTTAGGGAGGTTAGCCACTATAACCAAAAGTATCCTACCCGTCCCATAGCCTAAATTACAACACTTAAAAACCTCTTGATCTTTGATTAAATGACTCAATTAGTGGAGTATTACACTAGGGGCAAGCCTATGGTGTATCTGTGTACATATAAATGCTCTTTGCTGAGGGTGAGTGAAATTTTTCTATATATATAAGTTCAATGTTCTAAATTGCTTATGTGTGGGAACTTCTCTCAGTATGATTGTGTGAGGGCATGTAACTCAGGAAGAAAATGGTAAGTTTGCAAGTATGTGATAATAATTAGAGTAAGCAGTGATGTGTTGGCATTTGAGTTTACAGTTGAGTAAGGATTGTGCATTACTTAGGTTAATCTTGAATGATAGCTTGTGCGACATATTTTGGGGGAGACACTGATAAAATTGGCCTAAACGTGTGATTAAAGTTGCTCGAGGACGAGCAAAGGTTTATGTGTGGGGTGTTGATAATAGGTGAATTTGACTATATTTATGCCCTAAATAATCACCTTTAATGTTGTTTTGATAATATATATGATGACAAATGCTCTTATTGGTGTTTTTAGTGTGTTATAGGTATACACGAGTTGATGAAGGCTAAAAGAGCAGTTTCGGAGTCAAAAGAATGTGAAAAAGGCCAATTGCGGAACAAGTCAAGAAATTGTGCTGAAATAGCCCGGAAGATTCAGCGGCACTGTTTGACCGCGATTCCACCGCGATTGCAGCAGAATCGCGGTAGAACAGGCCTGCGGATGTTTTGAAGAATCAGAAGGCTTTGTCCACCACGTTGGAAGGCAGAAATTTCAGGGACTTAAGTGTAAAAACTAAACCCTATATATATTGTTAGGATTCACCCAAAGAAGGTAAATTTTGTACTATTGACTACTTTTGCAAGCAAACTAGTAAGAGAGAACTCTCTCTACATCTTTCTTTCTTTTAATTTGAATTCTTGATTATGAAATCAATTATCTCTTTTGTTTTCTTAATTATGAGTAGCTAAATCTTTATCTAAGGTTTTGATGGAACCTATTGATTGATGAACTTCTAGGTTATGTGAATACAAATTGTTAGCTAAATTTCTATTTGTTCAACTTCGTTCTTGTTGTAGTTAATTGATAAGATCCTCAATTAGCTGTGCCTATCTAGTGTGCATAACTTGGAAAAGAGTGCATATTTAGGTTATTGTTGAACAACACCACACCTAAATTATTGGAGGAATCTATAATTGCAGGCGTAAAGGTGGGATTAGGAAAAACGAAATCTTTGGTGCAATCTAAAGTGAACAGTGCTAATTAAAGCTAGCTAAGGTAGCTCGGAAGAGTGCAATAGTAAATTATTGTAATTGCTCACTAGAGAATTACGGTAGAACTATAGTTCATGATTGATAGAGAAACATCGACAATTTGTATGAGCATAAACATAAGGGATTCTATCAATATGTGAAATCAATACCTTAGTCTTTCTCATTATTCTTTACAACACTTTCAGTTAATTTCTTCAATTCTTTAGTTTATTGCAAACGTAGTTAGCAGAAACCACTCATAAAGATATTCAAAAGTTTGAGAAGCTGATTCGGAAGTATTATTGGGTTTTGAAAGTTGTGATTGATAGGTTAACTCTCTGTGGAATTCGACTCCGGACTTAATAAACCGGGTTATATTGATAACGACCGCATTGTCCTTTTATAAGGCATAGCTCAGCCTAATCAAATTACAACCAAAAATGAATTAAAAATTGAACCAAAATTTTTTTAGTTCCCGCGATTAAAAATACTTAGAAGTAGAACCCCAATACAAGAAAATCGACAGTCATATTATTTATATTTTTAATAAATCTTTATTTATATCTTGATCCTAAGATTGCATAAGCTTTTATCAGACTACTTTTAACTACATAGGATGTTAGAACATATAGAGACAGAACAGACAACCTTTTATTTTTGTTAATTATTTTCAAGGCTTTTAGTTTTTTTATATTTAGTATATATAAATAAAAATAAGTTTTTATATATATATTTGAAACTCATTGAAAATATATAGATAAGTCAATATACAAAATTGAGGAAGATTGAAGGTGATTTGGAGATGGATTTTTATCAAAATTCATAATTAAATCGAGTTCAAATTTTCTTTCTACGATACGTGTATCAAATCACTCACAAGTATACCTGGATATACATGCGATACACAATTAATACAAATATGATACATATGTGATACATAAGTGATATAAAATGTGATACACATTTTTTTTAATGTTCATTTTTTAATTACGAATTTTCAATTCAAACCATCGAAAAACTTTACCAAATTATTCCAAAATTGAGATTCAAGCTCTTTAACATGTACACAATCTATTCTAATAACACTCACTCAAAAGAAAGTAAAAATTTGATTTTTTTGCTATAAATAACTAATTAGCTAATATGAATAATATTTTATGAATTATTAATCTTTGTAATGAAATACTTATAAAATTGATAATTGCCGATTAAAGAACGAAGTAGTTGAAATGTTGAATCCAAAATAGCAAAAAATGTCAAAGCCCAACAAACCCGGCAAAACCGAAATGCACTCCACGCGCACTATTCAGTGAACCTTCCCGCATCCAATCCCCTCCACTCCACTAGGGTTTATTAAGATTAGGTTTACTCTCACTTCCCTCCATTATATGCCGCTTTGGCTAGGGTTTTCGCAATCTCTTCTCTCCGTTTCTCTCTTTCTCTTCTAAAACCAGTTTAAGCTTTTTACAAGACACCATTATTCCAATGGATTCTAATCAATAGGGATTTATATGTTTGCAATAAATCTTTGCTAAAGCTTCAAGCTTTAGATACAAAATATCTCTCCTATTCAGCAAAATATCCAAAAAAAATGGCAACTTTGAACCCGTTTGACCTTCTGGACGATGATGCTGAGGACCCAAGCTTGTTAATTGCTGCTGAGCAGCAAAAACAGGTTCCTCCTGCTGCTTCTCTTCCAAAGAAGGGACCTGTTCAACAATCTAAGCCTGCTGCTAAGTTCCCCTCTAAGCCCCTCCCTCCATCCGAGGCTGGTAATTTCAACTTTCTGTTAATTATTTGTCCTTATACATGTCTAATTGTTTGGAATATATAAATATATATACTTTGCTTATGTATTACTCCAGATGTGTGCAAGTTGCCCAAGGCACCAAATAATAAAATATAGATACACACTTTAGCTCTGATGTATGCTACTATGTTTTGTTGCCTTCTTAGTTCGGTACTGTTTAAAGTGTTTTGAGATTTTTTTTGGTTGCTTTCCCCAGACCCCACTTGGGATTATACTGGGTTGTTGTTGTTGTTGTTTGATTGTTAGTATACTTAAACTAGAACTTTTTAACTTTTTCCCGCACTTTGAGCGAGTGCTTAAGGTTAGGATACTTTAGAGTTTTGTATTATATTGTCTAGTCTATTGGCTATTATTGATAAGTTGGTAAATGTATGTTTTTTTCTCTTCCCTCCGTTAGAAGTACTATAATCAATGATGAAAATCCATTAGAATACCAAATTAGTTGGGCTTGACCAATATATCCTTTTAATATGCTGCACTTTCTTCATGTCCAATTTATTCTAACATAGTACTAAATAATTGGTCTTTTAAGGCAAATTAGAGTCTTTCTTAATGTCACACTTATCCGTACACAACAATCAAGTCTACTACCAGAATACTCCTGAAGCCTAGTCGGTGTAGTCTCATGGATGCTTTGTTTCTGTTATTTTATGTTCTTGGCTAAGTTTACATTGACTCGAAGATGTTTTGTTTCTGTTATTTTATGTTCTTGGCTAAGTTTGCATCGATTTGAAGAAGTTTTACAATCTTCTCTTAGGTTATAGGACAGTTTATCTCTTTACCATGTGATATTTTTAGGTCATATGTGACAAATGGTAGTTTCTTCAAGTTTTATGCATGATTTTGTTTGTTATTTAGCGGGGTATGGTAGCTTATAAGTAGCCAAAAAGGACAATGTTCAACTAGTTGATTACTAATGAATAATTTTTTGGCTGGTATTTTGGTTGTACTTGAATAAGAGAAATGTCCATTCTTATGGTCTTAATGTTTCCCCTTCTCTTTCTTTCTCTCTCACACACACACGCACCAGCACAGTCACATGCGCATGATGTTTCTTGCTGACCTCTCTTTAATTTGTATGCATGTATTGAAATCAATGTAGTTGTCCATTAGAGATTCTCCTTGTTTCTTATTTTTCTGATGTTTATTGAGCAGTGAGGGAAGCCAGGAATGATGGCCAGCGTGGAGGAGGCCGTGGGGGTCCACGCGGAGGATTTGGTGGCCGCGGTCGTGGCCGTGGGTTTAACCAATATCCTGCTGATGGTGAGAATACTTTTAGCAGCAGTAATGGGTTCTCAGGAGGGTACAAAGCTTCAGAAGATGGAGAGTCAGGGAAGCACTCCGAAAGGAGAGTTGGATATGGAGGACCTCGTGGGGAGTTCCGCGGTGGCCGCCGTGGTGGTTTCAGCAATGGTGACGCTGCAGATGGTGAACGCCCCAGGAGAGTGTTTGAGCGACGAAGTGGCACTGGACATGGGTAAGTCCTTTAAAGGAACTTCTAAAATGACCTATGCAGATTCCATATTTTTTTAGGGGGATCGACTGGTTGCAATGTGCTTAGCTACTTATTTAGCTGGTATGACTTGATTGCTTGAATGCAGCAAGTGTAAATGCACCCATATTCTTGTTGTATAGGAATGAATTTAAACGAGATGGAGCTGGTCGTGCGAATTGGGGAACTCCGACTGATGAGTTTGCACTGTGAGCATTTTCATCTCAATTTCTTTCTTTATTCATCACGTTTGTTACTTTTTGTAGTTGTATAAGTATTGTATTCTATCCGAGTTCAGGGAGAAAGAAGAGCCTGTTAATGAGGGAGAGAAGATTGTTGATACCGAGAAACAAGCTGGGCAGGCAGATGCTGAAGATGCCAGCAAGGACTCTCCTGCAGCTGAGCCACAAGAGAAGGAACCTGAGGAGAAGGTAACTATCTTTTTCTTTTCTGTGCTGTTTCCACTTGTTAACATGTCTGCTTCTGCTGTTACAAATTAATCTCTCTCAGTGCGTTATCTTTATCTTGGTTACTTGCTAGTTCTTTTTAAGAAAGAAACTTGCTAGTTCCTTTATGGTGAATGATATCATCCTGTCATGGACATTACATGCAGGCTGTTTAATTGAAACGGCTTTAAATTTTATATGTGAAATCTGGTGGACTACTGCATTTTAACCTTAATCTATTTGCAGGGGATTAGGTTGCCTGGTATTTATTCATATTGGTCATGTATCTGTTATTTGCATATTATATTATCTTGTTTTTGTATGTGTTATCTGCTTAAGTGTATTATCTTACTTGCTTGATATGTAGGAAATGACCCTAGAAGAGTATGAGAAGTTATTGGAAGAGAAGAGGAAAGGTTTGTTGGCTCTAAAGGCTGAGGAAAGAAAGGTTAATTTGGACAAAGAATTTGAGTCCATGCAACTTCTGTCAAACAAGAAAAGTGATGATGAAGTTTTCATTAAATTGGTGAGTTGCTTGGTATATGCTACTATATAGTTGCTGTAGTGTTGGCTATTTAAGTACTTGATTATTCTCTTTTAGTATGTTAATTGTGCTTGAAAATATTGACAGGGTTCCGAGAAAGACAAGCGTAAGGAAACAATGGAAAAGGCCAAGAAGGTACTTTAGGTTCTTTAGTACTGTGAAACATCTATTTTGGTATCTCAGAAGCTGACTACATGTTTTGTTGTATATTTTATCTTTTAGGATGTCTGTGTTATCTCATAGTTATACTGCTATTTGTGGTCTGGCATCTCCATTTGTCAACCTATTCCACCTGCTCATTGTTTTTGAGAGCGCGAAGCGCAAGAAACGACAGGGGCTAGTCTTGCTTCTATATATATATATATTATTAATTTCTAAACAGAAATACATATAAATTAATAAAACTGAAAATATAACATATAAATAATAATTAATTTTATAAACTAAAATACACACAAAAAAAATAAAATAACACACACACACACACACACATATATATATATATAATTAATTAATTTTCTAAAATGAAATACATGTAAAATGAAAACATATCATATATATAATAATTAATTTTATATACTAAACTATACACTAAAATGAGAAGGAGAAAGAAAGAGAAGATAGGCAATCTGTTCTTGACTGGAGAAAGAAGAAAAAAAGAAGCAGAACAGACTGCAAAAGCAAGAGAAGAAGCAGCAAAAGAAATAGAAGAAAGAAAAAATGGCGAAGCAGTGGTCGAGCTTGACCGGAGAAGAAGAAAGGAGAAGAAGAAATGAAGAACAAAGGAGAAAAAAATTACCCGGATTGGAGAAGCAGTGGCCGAGTTCGAGCTTGAGCAGTGTTTAGAAAAGCGATCGCTTCGTTGCTTTAAGCGCGAAGCGACACTATATCACATCTGGCTGCCTGAGGCGATGCGATCTTGAAAAGCGCGCGCTTCGCTAGCTGAAGCGACGAAGCGAGGAAATCGACATAGCGATAGCTTCTTTTACAAACGCGCAGCGGGTCCGTTTTTAAAAAAACTTGGGATCTGTGTTTTAATTATACAAAAGACTACTAAATAGTCACAACATGCCCTCAAAACAACTGAGACATCGACAAAAAGCTAGTGTTATTGCCATATATCTATATATATATATTTATATATATAGATATATAAATTATGTATTTTCACAATTGCGCTTCACTTCGATGAAGCGTGCGCTTCAAAGTGAAGCGAGGCGAGCCCTTGTTGCTTTTTTGTGCTTCGCGCTCTCAAAAACACCTGGCTTGAGAGAAGGGGTCAGCAATGGCGTTAACCCTAGCTTTTTGTCAGATGTTTGTTTTTGTGAGGGTCTGTTGTGACTATTTAGGGGTCTTTTTTGTATAATTAAAAACAGAGCCCAAGTTTTTTTTTTAAAATGGGCATGGTGCTTGTGTTGTAAAAGAAGCTATCTCTTCGTCACTTCAGCTAGTGAAGCACGTGCTTTTCAAGATTGCATCACCTAAGGCAGCTAGCCAGAAGCGATAGTGTTGCATCGCTTTAAGCGATTACTTTTCTAAACACTGCCAAGCTCCCTTCACACATTGATGTATTGAGTATGATACAAAGGTGAGGGAGGGAATTTTTCTACATGCCCATCCACGCGGGTTGATGCAATAATAAGGGCGAGGGAGGAAGGCTCTCCCTGCACCTTAAAAAGAATTAAGGACTCGATATATGTGTCAATAAAAGTAAGAGGTCAAATATTTGTATCGAACTTGTTACCTGCAGAATTTTTGTTGTAAAACATCAATGTGGTTGCATAAATTTTCATATTATTGATTGCTTTAACAAATTTTGGTCAGCAAGTTTTTGTTAAAAGCTACATTCTGGTTCCTGCGTTAGCAACATATCCTAGATCCACTTGTTTAATGAATTTATTGGCTTGATACAACTTGCGAGTTTACAATTGTGGTTGCATCAAGTAACTCAAGCTCTGGCTTTTCAATTTACTTCCCTAGGGACTATGGATTTTTTAATCCAATTTGTTCATGTGTCCGTTACATGATGTCCTATCATTGCTGGTCGAATCATCTCTTTGGTCTTGCTCTGCTGTTAGCTTTTGCAAAGTGTTGGTGGTATGTGGCAAATTTAGTGGATTCCTTAAGCGGTATATGATGTGCTTCTGTTTTGTTACATAGTTATGGCTCTGGTAAAGTTATTTCCAAGTTTCGAGGTTTATTTCTGTTGCCCAGACTTCTATTTTCAATTGTTTCCTGGTAACGTTCTCCTTACCTTAGTGGGTAAGTGAATGAATGGCTGGGGCACATAAGGGTACTTCGGCTATAGTTTAATAAGGGATGCACCTAAGGTTGGTGAACCTTTTTCCTAAAGCCAGGGGCAGTAGCAATCAAACATATCTTCTGAGGTGAGTAAACTCGGTGAATCCTTGAAGAGCCTGATTGAGTGTGACCTTTAGTTGAATCTTCATTAAGTTGACTTATCGACCATATATACGTGGTAGATCAATTGCTGAATGCAATATATTTGAACTGTGAAAATTTTAAATCTTCTGTAGAGAACCTAATTTTTCTTGAATATTTGCAGACAAAAAGCATTAACGAGTTTCTGTTGCCTGCTGATGGAGAAAGTTACTATCGCCGAGGTGGCCGTGGAAGGGGGGGACGTGGTCGTGGGAGAGATGGTTTTGTTGGTAACAACAGTGTTTCAGCACCATCCATTGAAGATGTTCGACAGTTCCCTTCTTTGGGTGCAAAGTAAGGAAGCAGAACCTACCATCCGAGCTCGAGTCCACTTTTTGCATCATTTATCATGTTTGGGCTCAGTGATGGCAGGATATCTCCAGGAGTCTTTGGCAGTTACCTGTATTAGAATTATCTGAAAACCTTCATAGTTCATCTAAGAGTGTAAATTTAGATGGCTTGTGGGATTTCATGCCCAGTATTTCTTTACTTTTGACGTGCACGAACACCATTTTCTTCTTTTTAGGCGTTAGGGTTACTTTTACATTTTTGATTTTAGTTAAGTGGTCAGTTTGTTATCTGAAGTTTATGATAAAACAATTTTGTTCCTTTTGCTATGTTAGTGTCAAATATTTGTTTGTTCACCCAATATTCCCAAGGTTTATCTGGTTTCTTGCGCTTCTCGTTGCAAATGTCTTTGACAATGTTAAGAAAATAGATGTTAGGCCCATCTTAACCTAAAAGCTGATCCATGAATTGGCGAACCAATGTTGGACATGTAATTTTTTGGTATTCTTCAGCTTGAACATCTGGTCCTCTGCATGCTGTGACATTATGTTGAAATTGTAACCATATCATCTTAAATTTTAAGCACATTTAAGAGTTGTGTGCTCTTTCATGTATGCTGAGAACATCCTCTCTAACTATTCTTGTAAGTCTAGCAAAATCTCTGAAGTTGTCTGTATATGGTACACTTCTGTGTCGCCCGAGTGAATTCAAAATTCAAGCGGTAACCGCAGAGTTGCATTTTTTCTGGACAAGGACCTCTTGTGGATTCTTGTTCAGCTTTTTTAGAAACTAATTTAGTTGCTAGTTTCATCAACCGTAGCATAGGGGTTAAGTATCATTCTACTTTTAACACGAGAAGCAGACTAAAGTTGGGATCAGTGAATGAGGTGACAACTTTATTTGATACCAAGTCTTAAAAGATTAGAATGAAATCCATGTGTCTTATACTTGAATTCAAGTTTTAACTAGCCCTTTCCATAAAAGATCCTAATATATACAACTACCATACACTACATATGGAATTGTATCATATGTCTCAAAAATTGTCAAAATGGTTGTAGTCCTTCGTTGTAACTTGTAAGTGATAACATCAAACTTTAAAAGCAATCTATACAAATACTAACGTGCAGTCGAGGTTTGTACAAACTGGTCAAGACACTATCTTTATGCAAAAAGATGGAACATTTGCCGCAGTATATAAGGTCGCAATTTTGTTGGCAGGTTAATCCTTTTGTTCACAACTGCCATGATCTCTTTCTATATCATCCCTAGGTCTAAATTCGATCTCAAGCAGCTCTTATCTATTTCATATTTTACACCTTACGTCACTTAGCAATACCCCAATGCCACCTCGTGGAATCCAGTAATTGACCACCTCAAAGAGCAGACACGAGTGCTGAAAACCAGTAGCTCCCAAAGAGAAACAGATCAGAGAAATACGACAGTAAAGACTTGGACGATTGATTAAATCATTCCGATGAAGGTTCAAAGTATAGAACGAAAGCACATACTATTAATTCCACCAATATTCCTAGAAAAGGTCCAAATATGCCCGTGAACTATGCAAAATAGGACAAATATGCCCGTCGTTTATAGTTCGGCCCAAATATGCCCATTCCGTCAAATAGTTGGGCATATATGCCCTTATTTGATGGAAACTTGATTTTGTTTTCTTTTTTTAATTTATTGATACCAAATTAACCAAACCCAACTTAAAAATAACCCACCCGACCCGACCCATGTCCTATTTCGACGGGCATTTTTGTCCTATTTCGTATAGTTCACGGGCATATTTGTGCTATTTCGCATAGTTTACGGGCATATTTGTGCTATTTTCATTACTTCACGGGCATATTTGTCCTCTCAGTTAGCTTACAACAATTGTTTTATTTTGAAGTTGTGACTATTAGTTTTGAAGATCACATAGATGGCTATAAACTAGTAGCTACGTTGTTTTGTTTTGAAGTTAATCAAATAACAGAAGGTTATTTACAAGAGCAAAAAACATAAATAGGCAAAATTTTAGGAAAATTTTCACAGATGTAGCAACATTATGTATTTTACACACAAGGCAATTAAATAATTATATTTCTAGTAAGAATCCTTTAAATCATGTACCTTAAATCGTACACAGGCCTTACCCCTACCCGAAAGGGTAGAGAGGCTGTTTCCGGCCGACCCTCGGCTCAGAAAAAGAGAGAGAAAATCAACAAACAAAACAAAACAAAACAAAACAATGTTAGTAAATCCGGGATAAATCAAATAAATAATTATCTAAACATAAAACCAAAAGTAGAATGACATGCAATAATCCATGTACATAAAACCAAGCACCAAATACATAGCTACTGTTTTCTCTTCTTTTTTTTTTTGGTCTCGAAAAAGAAAGTCATTTCTAAAAGAATAAACGGAAATTAAGAAATTAAACTTAATTTACATGTAAATGAAGATTAAATTCACAAATCTTAGATGCTTTTGTTTATTCACTATGATAATTTATTTCTTGTCAGACATATATAATTTCCATTGCGAATTTCATTTATTCACTGCAAAATCTATAAGAGGAATATGTTTAATCCATTTTTTGGGCAACGCGCAACTTTATTACTGTCCAGTTATTGCCAAGGAAACTGTCCAAGAAAAACATGTTAGACCAAATTCTCCCAGAAACTTATCATTCTTTCTTTTAAAAAATAAATTCCCACACCTTCCCACCTCCCCAACAATAAATAAAAATGAAAAAGAATTCTCTGATGCTAAATGCATGAACATCACAGCAAAATTGAATAAAAGATTTACAGCTTCTAAGAAAATACGTAGCTGCGCAGATTTCAACATGAATTAAAGATAGAATTGAATTATTTGTTTCCCCGGACAGAATAGACCCATAAATATTACTCCGATTGCCTTCGTCAGTAACGCCCCACCGTGCCTGTATATATGACTATCTACTTTAACTAAACCTAAAGAAAGGAGGACCATCTCTTTTATTCTAACTGCCAGATCAGAGGCAAAAAAAATTTCCTTTAATTAGTAACTTCAAGACTGAAGTCACTGACAAAGTACACATACAATCTAGAGTAAAATTTATAAAGAACAAGGAAAACCAGAAAAAGACAAGATAAGACAAAGTCTAAGTATGTTGCAACAAAATTCATCTCTTGTATTTATGGAAACAAAGATTTTGTAATCATTTGGTACCATCACAAAAGATTGGTCGTACAGCAGCCTTAAAATCTTCATAAAACCTTTGCTCCGAGAACATGGAGGCTTGCTTCCTGGCAGCAGCAGCTATCTCCAGCCTCTTCATAATCTCGAGATATATATAGAATAATATTGGTATAAATATTATATATTCAGAAGGTCGTTAGAATATTGATATAAAAATTCTGGAATGTATTATATGTTATAATTTAGTTTGTAGTATATTTATCGTGTAAATATTACTATATGTTTGGAGTATGTTATATAGTTGTATGAACTTTATTATGTATAATATTGTAGTACAACATATATAAATGACATAATATACATGTATAAGTATAAACATATAAATATATATACGTAAAATATATCCAACATAAACCATCAAACTCAATAGAATAATGGAACACATGTAACACCATAAAATGCATTCAATGTTGGATATTGCCAGATCCGGGAAGTGTGTCAAATATTTTTTAAAATGGTAAAGAATGTCCCATAATTTGTGCATTTTGCCTGGTCATTAATTATTTGCTTAATCTTTACAATATGCTATTAGTGTAAAAAATTATTCATTTATGTAATAAATAAAGAATATTATTATTTTCTTAAAGATTTTTTATAAAGTGCTCAGCCACGTAGATTCCTCAATTAATTCGCAAACTGTTTGTGGGTGAGATCATAAGCAACATGAACCTTGAAGCCTTAGGCCCATTGACACCCAACTATGCAAAATATGACAAATATGCCTGTGAACTATGCGAAATAGCAAATATGCCCGTGAAGTAATGAAAATAGCACAAATATGCCCGTGAACTATGCGAAATAGCACAAATATGCCCGTGAACTATACGAAATAGGACAAAAATGCCCGTCGAAATAGGACATGGGTCGGGTCGGGTGGGTTATTTTTAAGTTGGGTTTGGTTAATTTGGTATCAATAAATTAAAAAAAGAAAACAAAATCAAGTTTCCGTCAAATAAGGGCATATATGCCCAACTATTTGACGGAATGGGCATATTTGAGCCGAACTATAAACGACGGGCATATTTGTCCTATTTTGCATAGTTCACGGGCATATTTGGACCTTTTCCGTAAAATCAAATACTTTGCAAAGAATGGGTTTTTCGCAAAAGGCTGAAAAATATATAGCAGTATCTTCACATCAAACTACTGAGTGACTAATTTTACATGCCATATCAGAAGTATCATCGTGCTAATTCCTTTCAAGTTGAGCAGCAGCCACTCTTTTGGTTGACAGGTTGTCCACGGATCTGGACAGTTGGAGGTCGAGCGTTGTTCGCTGCGGGTTGGGTGGCCATCCTACAAGCAAAGAATCATAATAAGTCATCCTTAAAAAGAGATTCAGAGGTATCTCTATGAATGTCCGATTCCAATACCTGTCCTTGATTGAAGCAGCCATGGCCATGAAAGCCTGCTCCACATTGGTAGCACTTTTTGCACTTGTTTCCATAAAAGGAATACCAATTTCATCAGCGAAAGCCTGCATATTATGCATTCCATTAAGATATAATACAAGCTCTAGCGGACAGAGGCATCCTCTCCCAAGTTTCATGGACAAAGTCTAGAATAAAGGTGTAGTGGACGACTCCTTACCTGAGCTGTTTCAGTGGCAACTACCTTTTGCGCTGTGAGGTCACACTTGTTTCCCACAAGAAGCTTGTTCACATTATCACTCGCGTATCGATCAATTTCACTCAACCATTGCCTGACATTATTAAAGCTTTCTTGATCAGTCACATCATAAACCACCTGAAGAGATGCCATCAGAATAAGATCTCCTTGATAAACAAAATATGAAATCCATGAACAAGTATGAGAAAGAATGTATTTCTCACAATTATGCCATGAGCCCCACGATAGTAACTGCTGGTGATTGTCCTAAAACGTTCTTGACCAGCGGTGTCCCACTGCATGTAACAGGGCAGAGAAAAATTAGCCTAAAAGAACAAAAACAATTCGAGAATGGATCATATTATTTATAGATTCTATCAAGTAGACTGCGGGTTCTAACTCAATTTCTGTCTCTCTTTATGGATAACAACACAGGATTAAAAGATTCTGGCTAATTGCAATCCCTTCGATGACGTAAATTACCAAGGCACTTGGAGTTCAAATACTTACAATTTGAAGTTTTATGGTTTTTCCATCCTGTTCCACTGTGCGGATTTTCTACAAGAGAATGCAATTGTTACTGATATCCCGCAAACATTTACTATGAAGACATTATAAAGAGTGGATGGATCACTTACGAAGTCCACTCCAATGGTGCTAATGTAGCTTTCAAGATATGAATCATCCTGAAAAATATAAAAAGAAGGGAAAAATTAAGGAAAAGCCCATTTTCTTCTATAAAGATCGTTATACATTAAAACAAAAATGCTGGGTAGTTTAAAAGCAATATACACTAAGAAAATGACAAATTCAAATCAGAAAATGAGGACAATAAGTTGTAGTAAATTCAACATAAAAAATCATTCCATTCAACAGCAATAGAAGGTAATGCAGTCACGATATTCAGGCCAAAGTGGAACTCAGAGATACCCTTCTGTTCAAATGGCTTGCAAGATGATTGAAGGACTGCCAATATATTCCCAACATATCATTGTATCATCAAAGGAAAAGAAACAGTTAAAAGGTTCCTCAATCTCTTATGAGATGAACATCTGCCAGCTAAAAAATTCAATGGGAAAATGCACACACAGACAGCCAGACACATGTATATACTGTGGGGGGGGGGGAACTAGAGCAAAGCTCGGCTGATGATCTTCTAAATCATCAAGCAAAGATTAAACAAAAGTAATTCCAAAACCCCAAAAGATATGCACCAGTAAAAAAGGAAATTTAAACAAGGCAAAAGGAAAAGGTATTCACATCACATTTCAACTGGGAAGCAAACCTAGTGAAATAATGCAATTACTTACAGCAAATCTAAGAAGGAGACATGATTTGCCAACGCCAGAGTCTCCAATAAGCAAAAGCTTGAAAAGATAATCGCTGCATGGAAGATTACAACATCAGATAAGCTATATAATTTCAGATAAATAAATCATAAGATGAATATAATATAGCACAGTGCAGGTATCATTAACATCCATAATTATAATGCCCATAAAGCACCAATTATTTTCAGAAGCACAATCAAACATCACTATTTCCATGAAAAGAAACCTCTTCTACTACCACCAAGGCTTATAATCTAATGGGAGCAATAGGAGTGGATTGAATTCTCACTGTTCCCTTCCCCTTTCCCCATGTAAGGGAACAAATTTAAAAAACCTGCTCCTACTATGATCTTCAGACTATAACGGGAGGAAATTGAAAAGGAAAAAATTACGAATGTAGCTAACAGTTCAATTATAGAGATATGTTGAATTGGCTGATGAGGAATTCTTCTTTTACTTGAACTTCTAGTCCTTTCTCCCTCTCTTTCTCTTATATATCCATCAAATTTCTTTGGCTTCTTTCTATCTCAAAGTGCCGTTTTGTAGCTATGCAAGATTTGCTTAGTTTTCAAGAAGATTAGTTTTTACCTTTTTCTAAACTAATGATGATGTTAACACCGCTAACTTCAGTTCAAGGATCAAAACAGCACGTTTGGTTTAATCGAAGGCCCAATATGTTCAGTGGAATAACACAAGGAGAAAAACCAAAACAAAACAATAACTCAACCGCCAAAGCTACTTTTCCGATCCGTAACGATGATTCACCGATCTACAAAATCCGCTCAACCGACAAGTAAAATAACAGTACAACAACAAAAAACAAAAATCTCAACAAAAGCAGAAAAACAGATCACAAAAGAAATTCATCAAAAGCACAACAACTGAAATCATCACGAATTTTTTTTGACAAAAAAAAAAAACAGCAGATGCTACTTGAAATTAAAAAGCAACAAAAAAGAAGAAAAAACTTACTATTCTGGATTCATGACTGCTAAAATGTATGAGATCGGTCTAAATATGGAAGCAGCGAATTCAACAAATATTAAGGATTATCCGGCAAGGAAAGAGAAGATGAATGAAATAGAACGTCGAAAGGTTGGACTTGTTAAAGAGGGCTAAACTGTTGGAAGTTGAGTTGGATTTGTAAAGGTCGGTGGGTCTCGTGACATGGCAATTAAAACGAATGCATTCCACCTGGATTACATTCGGTTAAGAAAATTGAGAATATAATAATATAATAAAATGTTAAATAGATTGTCCGTTTCATGACTTGATGTGAGTTGTGACATAGAGTGCGAATGAATTTTTTATGTGACCGCTAATATTATCTTTATATTTTTCTTGTTAGATATAGAAAGATGAAAAATAAAAAACTTTTATACATAACTATTGTAGTATTAGAGAGAATTATTTTCATATTATACTTGCAAATGTACATAGGCTTATAGGGTCAATATGAGATGGTTGTTAGGATACATTTTAATATAAAACTAGCCCCAAAATGAATTACTATATTTTTATTATTATTAATAGAAGATTCTTTTCCTTTCATTTTTATAATTCGTGATTGAAATTGCGGTTGTAATTTTCTTTAAAATATATAATCAAATGAAAGAAATTCCTTACTTGTACTCAATGCAGGTTGTTAAGCAATAAATACTATATGCATTTTTTTATCACATAGCCATGTATAATTAACTTATATTTTTATCTTATTATTTAAACATAATAAATTAGTATAATTTAATACGAATAAATTGTTATCCTCAATAGTTGTGGAAAGTCGCGTGATACCGATCCCTTTAAAGTTCAAACAAGGTGGCCATTAAGATTCTAGAAGTTACCTGTACGACTGATATAAGTGGAACAAAAGCATAGGAACTTTTGTATTTTGTGTCTTATATAATTGACACTAGTTGTACGAAATATTTTTTTTGTCTAACAATTTGCTTAAATTTTATAGACGCAAAAGTGTGATATTGGGGGCCACAAATTTATGAGAAAAAAGAGTCTCACATAATTAATGTCAGTTGTATGAGGCAAAAAAGACTTCTCAAATTCAAGCAAAGACTAGGATATGACCTCGGTGTTGTCACCCTCCAATAGATATATTTTCATCTTGTGCTAGACATAAATTACATATCACACGGATATTTACTTTAAATCGTATTAATTTCTTATAGTAGTTAAGTAATTAAATAATGTGAGTGAGGGGAGCCTTGACGTAACTGGTTAAGTTATTGTCACGTGACCAGAAGATCACGTTCTGGTCATGGTTTCAAGGCGTAAAAATAACTTCTTGTAGAAATGCATGGTAAGATTGCGACAATAGACTCCACACATAGCAGAAGCTTAATTACCAGATTGCCCTTTTAATTAAATAACGTGAGTATGTATATTAATTAGTTGTAATTAAGTGTTAGAAATTAATTTCCAAACACATTTGCATGTTTTAGTGTAAACATTCGGTATAAATAAAATTTTATGGACATATAATAGAACTTACCCTTGTCTCATTAAGGAATATTCAATTCTAGACCATATTCTCTTAAATCTTAAGGAACAATCCGAAGTCAAGAGGACACAATTCGAATAGTAGAAATTCAATTATCTGAGCAAGAAAAAGAATGCGCGAAAGGGCTCTACTTCTTTGTTCGCTAGGCTTTTGCACCTTTGGTTTATGTTGAGACAACTTTTCTAATTTTTGCGAAAACAATTAACTAAATTTTCATCCACGCATAGCTATGAGAAAACACTAATTCAGGAATATGAATTCATTATGATGAGATGTTCTTGACATTGCAAGTGTAAGAGGAATTCCTCTATAATAGTATGTAGTATGTACAACAACAAACAACAATATCTGCACTTCTGATGTACACCTCAATTTAAGTGTTATGTACATAACCAAGCTATTGCCCAATTCCATATGGATTTCTAAGTTTCTTATAGAGGCTCAAATTCAAAATTGGTATGCTCCAGAATTGGACCAAGTCTAACCAGCTTAGGTACAATGATATTATCCCTGAGGGAACATATCACTGGATTATCCCACTGCAATAGTGCACCCACAAGATATGCTCGTAGCGTTAATGGAAATATACGAGGCCATCTTTCAGTTTCATATGCTTTGAGTGCATCCTCGATAGAAATACGTTTATACTTGATTGCTTCTGCAAGTTTTTTGGTCAAAACTATTGAATCTTCCAAAGCACAACAACCACCTTGACCAAGATTTGGTGTCATTGGGTGCCACGCGTCGCCAACCAGCACTATACTTCCAGTAGAGGCTGGTGGGCTTATTGAGGGCCAAAGCCATCTATCTACTAGGCTACTTCTTATGATTGTGTCGTCTGGTGTAAGTTTAATGAGGTTTATTAGGTCTGTTGGCCAATTTCTAACGAGTTGTTCAGCCTGCTGTCTCAAGATAGATGGATCTGTTATCTTTGGACCTGTCAACAGATGTTCAAAACAGTTAGAATGATGTAATGGAAAAACATGGACTTTTTCACTGATGTCTTTCGACCTTTTTAGAGGGTAGCATTATAACTCCAACTACAGAAAGTTGCATAGAATTTTTCAGCTCATGAGAGAGTATCTAATCAAAGCGGATATACTATATTACTATGATTTCTACTTTAAAAGTACTGTTAAATAACATGCCCACATGAAAAAGAACAGACACTGAAATATTATTATGCGCACACGGGCCTTCATTCTTGTCTCTAATTTTCTAGGTGTACTAACATATAAAGTTCTAGGGCACCTCCTCCGGACCCTGCATGAATGCGGGATGCTTCATGCACCGGGCTGCTCTTTACTGGCCTATTAAATTTAAAGGGTTACACATATGTAAACCCCACTTTCTATTAGGGGTATAGAGACAAAACAAGAATGCTATCTCCTGCAGAGTTGCTTTTTGATTAAGTGGTTGATATAAAGGGATTGTGGTGTTTGTTATGAATGCCAAAGAGAGAGCAATACACCAGAAAGCTGTTATGAAACACAAACCTGGTGATGAGTTATTGTAGCAGATAAACCAATAGACCTTGGTCTCAGAGACAGGAACGTATCCAGCACGCACTCCTCTTCCATAAATGTAGTTTACTTTTGGTTCAAATGGTTGTCCTTGAGGGAAATATGCTAGGCCTCGAAATGCACAATGGCCTACATAGTTAGGCTCTGGAAATCCCATCCACTTGGCCACTGGCGACCGAATCCCATCACAAGCGATTAATATCTGCAAGGAGTTGAAGTTCAAGAAGAAGGTGCAAAGCTTGAGAAATCAGTCCACTCGGTATTTTTTATTTTTTGTGAATAAATCTAATAGCTACAAAATGAGAATCATCAAGATAGTAGACAAAGAAATTAGATTAAACTTTAAGCAATAAGAGAGTTCACGGTTTTCGTTATTAAGTTGAATCAGAAAACAATGTATTTGGCAATACTCATACTACTAACTAAAGGAGATATCCTCAGACAAGTGGAACAAGCACCACGGAAACCCTGAAAATAGGCAAAGCAAGGTGCACGCCAACTACCTTGGCAGATATGCGAATTCCATCTTCAAGTTCCAACATTGGTTCACCGTTTTCACTTCTTTCAATGTTTGCCAGCTTTGAGGAAAAAGAGATAGCATCTGGTGGCAGCTTACTGGCAAGTGTTTCCAGTAGGACTCTCCTCTCCACAGCTCGGACTTCTTGACTACATTGTCATGGGATCAATAGAGAAAAGGATCAGAATTTGGTGATAAATAACCATTAACCAAAACAATCAGAGAGACCATTACCTTTCATCCTCATCTTTGAATCTGAAGGAGCGCAACTCTCTTCCATCTTCTGATTTTACCACCATCCTGCAAATTCCCAGGTACCATAAACGAGTGATTTCTACATACCAGAATCTAGGAGAAGCATTTCAGCATGATTTCAAATCAACGATTATAGTCTAATGCTTAACATTTGAACCGCTAGTTACAAGATAGATACTCGTGGAAAGAATAAACCAACAGAAGCATCTTCAGCTTGATTTGGGTATCACAATCAAACCTCAAAAAGCACACTAAAGAATGAAGATAGAGAAGAAAACAATGAAGTTCTTATATATTGGACAATAACAGACCTCTCAATAATAAAGCTATCTAAAAGCATCACCTACCTCGCTGCACACTAAACAAGCTTTTCAGAAATAGGGGAAGCATAGCTTCAACAAGTAGAAGCATATTGGCGAGCTTCAAAGAAAGAAGTTAGTCTGTTAAACTCATTAATTGTACTTCACTTTGCTTACGATGACAACTAGAGGATGGGTTGGCAGTGAAGCAGCAAGTGAGCCGCAAGTACCTACTCCTATCAAAATAAAAGGCATCATAGGAAATTGAGGTGTTGGGAATTACTAACAGGAAACCAAAATGTCCTTTGTTTTGCACTGTTGGGCTTAATATATGATGGTTTTTATTTGTTTTGGTTTATGAAAGAAATCTTGGCTAGTTTCTGTTTACATTATTATCTGATATGTCACACAAGAATGACTATTTCCCTGCACTAACCTGCGCTGCTGTTATCTGTAAATTTTAAAGAGTACTCATTTTCAGCTCGCGCCTTGCAGGTTCATTCTAGTTGTATAAACTTGAGATAAAAAGAGCTCTGCTATTGTAGGATGCAAAAGCAAATAACATTGCTATATACTAAACCAATTAACAAACCAGGGTAAGAATTACATATTAGTCCCCTAATGCTGTCTTTTCTCCTTTTTTATTTTTATATTGCTACTTGTTTTTCTTGAATCGCAGATCTATTAGAAACAGTCTCTATCTTCTAAGTAGGGGTAAGGTTTGCGTACATACTATAGTGGGTTTGTTGTAAATTGCTACCGGCTGTTTTCAGACGATAGGAACAACGAATAGCTATATACTTGAGCAAAATGAATGAGCAAGGAGTACAAGTGAAACAACATACCCTTGAATTTCAAGAAACTGAGTCCTGAGATCATTGCCAACTCCAATAGCATCCAGTGCCTTCCATCCGTTTTTAAAAAGTGTTAGTGAGGTTCCTCCAGTCCTCAGTGACTCAGCCTGCTCAAGCACCAATGTTCTTATACCCAGCCTAAATAGCAACCAATCTCATTCATCAAACTTCTTCTCAACTTCCCAAAAAAGAAATTTATGTCATCATACTAAAATTGACGTAGAAAAAATTACTATGTACTAGCACTGATATATGTCGCAATCGAGCAAAATATATATAGAAAATTCATATAGTCGACCTCAACTAGTTTGTAATTGAGACTAATTGAGTAATTGTAATAGTAGCAATTATCATGTGGAGGCTAAAAGTTTATGAACTTAATTTACCTCTGAAGTGAAACGGCAGTAGCAAGGCCAGCAATTCCAGCCCCGATAATAACAATATCTTCTTTTCTATCATCAGCTCGAGCATTTATAATGGATAAGGAAAAGGGCCTGATTCTAACTCTAGTTTCAGCTGGTAACCATGGTTGTTGAGGTATTAAAGATGTTCTTCTTCTGAAATCAAGTGATGAGTTAGAAGAATAAAGAGAGATATATTGCGACTTAACAAGCAATATAGTGGAAGAGGATAACGCCATGAAATAATCTGTTTATTTGGTGGAACGAAAATGTGAAGACAAGAAACGAAATTCAACAAGGTATTCCATGGGAATATACGGATGGCGGACATTTAACGATGTGTCAATGGTAGATGATATTAGTAGAAGATTTATATCTCCGCAGTCCTGACAGGTTTTCAAGGCGTTCTTTTTTTTTTCTCAAACAATTTTTCTTACTTTTCAAAAGTTATAAACATTTATGACAATTCTTTAATAAATATTGAAATTAAAAATATAGTCTATGAAATGTTATACATAGTAATTTACAATTCTCTTTTTTTCTTTTTCTTTTTTCTTCTTCCTCTTACGTCCTAGTAATTTGATGGTAGAATTCTTTAGATCATACAAGGAAACAATCTATTTTCTCAAACCAACATCGAATTATTTTTCATGAAAAAGATTGATGTAACTTTCCGTACCCACGAAAAATTTATAACGGGTGTCCTTGTTGGTATGTCAAGTAAGATCGGTTATTAAGTGGGCGTTTGGACATACGAATTATAAAATTCCAAAAAAAAAAAGTGAAAACATTTCAAGTAATAATTTTTAAAAATTAGAGTTATGTTTGGACATGAATATTATTTTGGATTTTTTTATAATTTTTGTGAGTGACTTGAGGAAAAATTTTGAAAAACAACTTTTTAAAGTTTTTTATTTTCGAAAAATTTCAAAATTCATCTTCAAAGTGAAAATTTGAAATTTTATGGCCAAACATTGATTTAAAAAAAAATGAAAAATTTTCACCCAAAAATGATTTTATTTATTTATTTTATGTCCAAACGGTATCTAAGACCAACCAATAATCGTAAGATATTGAGTTTTAATCGGTTCACAGTATATTTAACTACAGTTATAATATAACTTATAAAAGATGGTAATCTCAAAGCTGGAATAGCTCAGTTGGTTAGAGCGTGTGGCTGTTAACCACAAGGTCGGAGGTTAGCGAGATGGTGGTTTTTGTTGTTCCCGCGAAGCGAAGATCATTCGCTTGGCGAATAAAGTGGAAAGTAAGTACTAAATAATTTCTTTTTTCCTTTACTCCCCTCCTTCTAGCGTCATTTAGTTTTTTTTTTTGTAGTTGCATACTATTAGTGTCTTCATTTATATTAACTATTTTTTTTGTTTGAGTTTACTTTTACCTGATAAGAGATATAAATTTCTATTTGCTAAAATATAAGTTAAATTGAACTAACAAAAGAAGGATACATTTTTTTCTTCAGGTATGTGTTGATTTTTTCATTGTTAATAATAACTAATATACCTAGTGTAATCAAACAAGTGAAGTCTGGGGGATAGTAGTTATGTAGCCTTATTCCTATCTTGTGCATGTAGAGAGATATTTTTGGTAAAACTATGTAGTGCAAGTTCAATTCAGAATTATGTCATGCATTTTCCATTTCAGAAACGGTCCTTCTAGCGTCATCTATCTTTTTTTTTTTTTTTTTTTTTTGCATATTAGTGGTTTCACTTAGATTAACTATTTTTTTTTGTAAAAGTTTACTTTTACATGAGAAGAGATATAAATTTGTATTTGCTAAAATATAAGTTAAATTAAACTAACAAAAGAATGATAACTTTTTTCTTCAGGTTTGTGTTGATTTTTCATTGTTAACAATAACTAACATACCTAGTGTAATCAAACAAGTGAATTTTGGGGGATAGTAATTATGTAACCTTATTCTTATCTTGTGCAGGTAGAGAGATATTTTTGGTAAAATTATGTAGTGAAAGTTCAATTCAGAATTATGTCATGCATTTATCATTTCAGAAAAGGTCCTTTATTTTGTTCCAAACCAACAACAACGATATTCCTAATGTATTCCCACAAGTCGGGTTTGGAAAGGGTAATATGTTTTGTTTACCGTAAAAATGGTAACAACAATTAAATTTATAAATATGATTCTAAAAATATGTGATCTATTCCTGAGCTAGTTTGTAAGGATGATTGGTGTTAAAACGTGAAGTAAACAGTTTAGATCGAGCTAGCCAAAGCCGTATTCGAACCAATAAGGGGACGTTCCCGGGCGTAAAGCAAGCCAATAGATAGCTCGGAGCCAGGCCTCGAGCCTATCTTGGGCTTATCGAGGGTTGTCGGGAAGGGAGGATAACAGATAAAGATACAAATAAGCAAGGCTCTATGCTATAATTCTTGAGCTAAATGATAAAGAACAAACACACAAAATAATAAAATGCTAAGGTGACATCGGGGTCGATGAATACTGATAGCTTAGAAGAAATAGGGAGATAGAGATATTATTGCGTTATAGAGAAATGGAGCAACATTAGTTGTTTACAAGGTAAGGTGAGTCCCCCTTATATAGGAGAGGGGACTCAGTAAAGTACGTATATATTATTTACGATATTAGAAAGATGGGACGACCTACCGCAAGTCCTCTCAGTAGGCTACAGATAGACCGGCCATGTCAGGTGTAGCCATGTGCTTAAGAGACCTCTTCTCTTATCCTGACCTTGGGCCATGCTTCTTTCGATTCGGACCTCGATGAGACTTGAGGTCGGGAACTCGATCATGGCCTTCCACCGCCGCGGTCTCGGGAAAGGCTCCCAAAATTGTCTTGATAGAAAAAATCAAGCCTTCTCATTTTACCGCGAACAAATAATCTCCGCATTTCTCATAACGAAGTGCTAGGAAATAATTCTGACACTCGACCTCTCGAGCTCTTTTTGGTGATGCTATAATGGCGATTCAGATCGCGGCGCAATCTTCCGTGAGAGATGGCATGCCTCATAGGTCTCCTCTTGATATCCTATTGTTTTTGCTCCTCGAAGCAAAAGTATTGTCGTCAGTTTGTTTCTTCAAGAGGTAGTAATTACACCTGTCGGTCAACCTTTTAGAGCATCGATGACCGTGCCATTTTTCCCTATAAAAGAGGGCATTTGTGGCATTGCATCCTTTATCTTAACATTTTTGCTGGTGTGTTTTGCTTCTTCCTTCCCATTTTTTTACCTTTGATTACCACGATGGAAGCTTTCTATCACAAGGCTGTTTGGAGGAATTTTTCTGGGCCGTGTCGAGGCCTTCTGCCGGGGCCTCCTTTTGTTGATCATAAGCATGCTGTCCTGATACTGTCGCGGTCATCGGTATGTAAGTCGCTACTACTACCGTCGACCCGAGATAGCGATGGGCGAAGAGTTGGTTTCATCTCTACGTAGATGGTTGTTCGGATTATGTACCGCTGCTCACTCTTCACATGGGCCTGGTGTGGCACTTCATCCCTAGGGCTCTTTCTTTCCCAAGCGGTAAAGTGGCACCACCGGCTATTGAGACGGGGGGCCCGTCGAATCTTCAAGCTTTGGCTTTGGTGGGCCGTGTCTCTTTTCTCGACCTCCTCCGTGTCCTATTCTTTTCCTTTCCTACGTCTTCCCCTACGGAGATCCCTCAGGGGATTGAGCTAGAAGCCTATGAGAGGTGGAGGTCAAGGAGTCACCCTCGAGGATACATGCTCGAGGGTGTGGCGACTGAGTATACTGATACTAGAGATAAACTCTCGAGGGCTGATCATGCGCCCGAGTTTCATCACATATACATCCTCCCGTTCCTCAGCTTTAGGCGTAGATTTTGGTAAGCCTTTGTACTTTGTATGTAATGACCCTCTGGGGCTTTGTAATCGAACGTTGTGACCCCTTGGGAGCTTTTGTACTTGAATCTTTATAAATGAAAAATGAACTTTGTTGACCTCTACTTTCGAATTTTCTCAATTTCCTTATGCTTTCATGCCCTTCGAGGCTATTAAGTGTATTCCTTTGTATTGTTGATATTAATTTTGAATGTGAGTATTTGTTTTGGTTTCTTGTCGATCGATATGGGCTTCTTCCGGTCCCATCGTCATCTTTTGGGACAACTCTGGATCAATCTAATAGATTGGTATTGTGAGAGTTTTCCGAGTTATTTGGAGATCGCTTGTTGAGTTTTGGGGTTTTCGGGGATAATTCTTTCGGATGCAGGTCGCCTTTGGGTACCCCGGAGCACTAATTGATCTGGATATAGATGGTCATTTCAGGCCGCATGAGATAGACTTTTGCTTCCCTATTGCCGCTTGTTTGCTTTTACTCATTTCGGGATTTTTGAATGCCTTTTTAATTTCTGGACCGTTATAGCTTGCCATGATAGATTGTTCTAGTCTCTGGCTGAATGGAAAGGCTCTTCCCTGATCTTTTTGTCGTATTTTGGATTTGTGGAGGGCTGATCAAATAAGCTTGAGCTATTGGGTCATGCCTGCTTGTCTGGAGATTGCGCATCGAATTCGGGGGCCTTCGGGGATGATACCCCATATGGGGGTCATCCTCTGATGCATCGATGAACCCCGTTGACTTTGATGTGGGTAACTCTCTCAAAGAGTGTAAGGTTGGCTTCCGGCGTTTATTCCTCCGTAGTGGGAATCATGAACCCCGGCACATGCCTTGTGTACGGTGTTGGTGCTTTGGAGCTTATTAGGGCCTCGTTTCTTGGTGAAGGCACATATTGGACTTCGGACGAGTTATCCCCTCCGGCATTGGCCGCTGACGTTGCCCCGCAAAACCTTTTGTCACTTGTTTAGGGGGATAAGGAGATATCCTGCAGGGGTGTATCTCGTGCTTTCCTTCTTGTACCTAAAGCTTCTTCTTGTATGTTTGTGATGGCCTTAGATTTGGGATGGTTCTTTTAGGACCCGAACCTTGGATAATTTCGGGCCTGATCAACAAAAATTCTTAAAAGTGATGCCGTTTGTGCTGGAATTACCTGCGGGGGGATAAGAGCTCCAATGCAGGTTCAAGCCTTTGAGGGGATTAATGCTTTAGCTAGGACCCCTGCCTTCGAGGTTCAACTCAATTTGACCTGTGAGAATGCCACGGTTCAAGTGGATATGATTGAGAGACTTGAGTCTGAACTCTCGAGGGTCAGGGTCGAGATAATTGATGCTCGGGCGGATGTGGCATCAAGTCCAACCAGGGCTGATCGCAAGATGGATATTTGTATAAAGGAAGTTGCTCGTGTTCAATCCAAGTTGAGGTGAGCCCTTGATCATGAGGAGAGGATCGAAGAATATGTTTGCCGTCGAACCTGGAGAGAGGTATTCGAGGAAGTTGGAGCAAGGGGCCTTGATTTTTTAGAGGAATCGACTTGAGCCAAGGTGGATGAAGGTGATGCTCGGCCCTTCCTTGTGGACAATGCAGAGGGCGACCTTTGACGAAATGCAACCTTTTTTTGCAAAAGATAGAGGTTCCATCATTTTTTAACCTCGTTTCCAGTGCGCGGGGCGTGTCTGTAGGTGGAGAATGTTTTTTTTCATGTAATATAAGAGGAATTTTAAGACTTTTGTTCATTTTGTACCTTTTTCTGTCGCTGCTCTTGATCATGTAGATCGGTTTTTAGAACTAGTCTTCGAGCTACATTATGGCTCGAGCTTCTATTGGTCCTCCAGCTCCTGTCTGACTTTACAGGCGGAGGGTGGTGACCATCTATTCTTCTAGGCTGAAGTGATCTTGCGGGGGCGTGGACTAGGGATTTGTCTTAACTACCAATGACGTGTTGATAGCGTCGCTTAGGGTCATCTCTTCAGGCGTATTCACTATTGAATTCTCGAGTTCTGTCATCGGGTATCTCGAGATACATGAAGCGGAGTGCATAAGCCAAAATAGTCTTTGACTGGGTGGCCCAACAGTTAAAGGGTAACTATTTTGTGGCCTTCGCCGAGGAGTATCCCGATCAGGTTGGTGCGGTGGGCTCCTTTTCCCGGAGGAATTGATCTGAGCCACGAGGACAATCGCAGAGCTTGGTTGTCATTTGTTGAGCCCATAAAAAACTCATTTCGATAAGATGTATTCATTTCGACGGGATCGTAGACTTAACTGTTTAGTTTTCGATATGGTCATGTGGTGCCTGAAGATGGAGAGGGCGCCCTTCGTGCAAGATATATATATATATATATATATATATATATATATACGAGAAAGGGTTTGGAGTTTTGTTTCTTTGATACCTTTATTGTTTTTGATTGGGCGGAGCAAAAGATAGTGGCTAGATATATTTTTAGGGCCAAGCTAGGGAGGTCCCTCTATCGCGTAGGTAGTAGTGGGGGATTTGAAAATAGGGGGACTCTCATAGAAATTCGTGCCAGAGGCTTTGATCCATCGAAAGAGATTGGATGCGCAAAGAGAGCGGAGTTTGATGCCAAGTTCCTGAAAGCTGATGATGAGGAGGTGGTCGATGGGTTGTGGCTACCAAAAAAGGAAAATAAAGAGGGGAACAAACATTCCCTGCCTTCTTTGCCGTGTATATACATATATAGATCCCACCATACGTTGCAGGCCGAGACTGTGTCCTGTAATTTGTAATTTCTATGTTTTGATTACCTTTAGATTCAGTCTCTAAGTCATGTTACGGCTCGAGCTCTGATTGTCCTTCCAGCCTTTTCCCGCCTGCATGGGCGGAGGGTGATTACCCTTTGTGTTTCTGGATTAAAATGATTTTATGGGCGCTCGGCTTGGAGATTTGTCTCGGCCGATAATAGCGTCGTTTGGGCCGCACTTTTAGGCGTATTGTAATTGAATTTCCCTCGGGTTCATTCTCCGAGTCGGGATCCCAACTCGAGCTTATTTTACCTTCGAGCCCGTTTGGGCTAGTGATAATAACTTTCATTCTCTGACCTTGGGTGTTTGGCAATTTTCTGGGTCTTGTCTCCGAGTCGTGCTGCGATACGAGTTGTAATCGATCCTTAAGTCTCATCTGAGCTTTTGGTAAATGATGGTGGCCTTTCTGCTACTTGGTCATTGAGGCCTTTTAATATGAAGCCTAGAGGCTTGCTTAAATAGCGACAATAGCACTTACACTGTTTGGTCATAAAGACCTTTAGATATAAGGCATGAAGGCTCTACTTATGTTAACTATTTTGGATCCGGTCTCCAAATCGGGTTACGACTCGACCTCACTTTAAGCACAAGTTGTCAATTTTCAAGTTGTTAGTCATAGAGACCTTTTGGTGTGAGGCCCCGAGGCTTGCTTAGCCGGTGATAATGGCACTTACGTTGTTAGATGTGAGGCTCAGAGGCTCTTTGTATGCTTTTTTTCCTCTTATTAAGGTCTTATTGATTATTGTGCCTGACCCGTCATCAGTTCTAAAATAACCTCAATTTCAAGTCGTAGTTGGTGATATTTTAAGCACCTCGGAAGGTTCATAGCCCATAGGTCGAGTGGATCGATGCTTTTTGTTATTTTGGAGCCGACGTGGTCAGGACTCATTTTTTGCCTATTGAGGGAAGCCTGTGTTTAATCAGTTCTTTCCAAAGTAGATTCAGATGATTTTTAGCAACAGTCGGGCATCCCCGAGTTGCTTTTTTTTGTTGTAGCAGCCATTTCAACCGGAGTCGCATGCGTTTGGCCGGGCCATTTTTGATCCCCAAGAGGCAGTTATAGGTGTCTACGCCGATCGTATGCCCTTTAGGAATTCTTACAAATGCGACATATAGCCTAAACTGTTGGATTTTGCATGCCTGTTTAGGTCTTACAGTTTGCCATGCCTGTTGACGTCTTACAGTGTGTGGAGAATAGATCTGATTTTGCCGAGGCTGCCCGTTAGGGTCTTACAGTTTCAGATTTTCTAGTGGGTAGAGATTGGTGGCAGTCTCCAAGTCATTGAGTTTGCTTGAAGACATATTTTCATGATCTCGGAGCTATTTATAGGGGACTTGACGAGCCTGGAACTATTTTTAAAAGGGCTCGTTGAGCCCCGAGTTCCAACCCTGGGGTCGTGCAAGTTGTCGAATTGCTCATGTTGAGTCTCCGAGTATATCAGATCAGTTTAGGCTTGAATACTGCCTTTTGCATACTTGGAACCATACCGCGAGGGCTTTATGAGCCCGAAATCATGACCCTGGGGTTATGGGGGTGATGAATTGTTTAAGTCTCCAAGTGTTTCAAGACGTATTTGACGGAGAGGTTTTCCGCCGACGATAAGCCAAAATATTTTTCTTCGAGGCGATGAATGCTTAAAAAATATTCTTTATTGCCTGGCGAAAATATATATTGTAAATACGTGTTGTCCTATTATTGTGAGTCCGGTCCACATGGGTGTGACTCCCCCTGATTATCTGATGTGCTTGTATGATTCCATATTAGAAAATTTTAGGAGAGGATAATGAACTCGTCGAGTCCCTTTCCCGGGGATATGCAGTTCTGCTAATAATCTTGTTGGCTGAACCTTCTTCCTGTTAGAAACCCGATCGAGGAAAGAATGCCCAACGGGCCCCGTGGTGGCCGTGGATCCTCGAGAGGGATCTAGAACTACTGAATACTTCAGTTGGGTGGCTGCATTTTGTGGAGTAAGCGCCGCGAAAGTCGTCTGCCTCGTCCGGCCAGGCCTAGCCGAGGATGTGATTGTCCTTACCCTTTGGCCTCATTTGAGGACAACACTCAGCAAGGGATTTCCTCATGTCGCTTGTAGCTAGATGCTTTGGCCCTGCATCTTTAATGGGGTTTTACACCCTTTTAGGAGCAGGATCAAAATTGTATCCTGGGCGATGCATTCCCCGTTGTCTATACAAAGCATCTGCGCTCTGCGTTTCTCGACGTATTAGCCTAAGCTTGGGTGGGCCGCGCAAGGGGAGCGATTTGGTCATTGTGTCACTCTCCATTAGGGACATATTAGCAGCCCGAACCGAGAACGACGTTAGTTCAGATCGTCCTATTGGCTTTGGCCTGACATTGTCGGTATAAATTTGGCTAATACACTTGTAATCATAAATATATGTTTTATTAAATGAGCTTGAATGAAAGAAGGGATTACCGATACGTTAATGTGATGCCGAGGTGGAATCTTGGTGTCCTTTTCATCGAGCGAGAGGGTGTCATTGGGGAGTGTTCCCTGGGACCATATCTTTTGGGTGACGGGCACTTGCATTTTATGTTCTACGGATCTTAGCAGGATGTCGCCATCCTTTAACAGTAGTGATGATATGCCGCAGCTTACCGACTCTATTTGTCCGATTTTCTCTTGTTCGTGGAGTTGGATCCGGGCTTGCTCTTTTGGCGATACATTGTGTTTACCTTTGTTTAATATCATAGTTGCTGTTCTTTTAGGTCTGTAACTCCGAGCGTTACGCGATTCCCATGGCGGGCCATGGTTTTCCTGAATGTGTTTCGATTGAATAGGTCCAAGCCACCTAGATTTCTCGGCTTTCCATATGGTGTCCACTATGCTTGGAACTGCAATGTTGAAGTTAAGCTCCATTGGGCAAGGTTTCCTTGCTGGTTGCGTCTTGTTGAATTTGGTACCATTGGAGATTCCTCGAAGGAGTTGTTCTCGACCTACTGCCTCGTTGTTGTGATATGTGTTGTGCCTTGAATCGTTTCTTCTGTTCGTGTCATGTGGATGATGGATCCATTCATTTAGTTTCAGCCTTTCTATTGGGAATTTGCCCGGATATGCCGACCCCGAAGAGGTTTTTCGAGGGTCATCCACGGCTCTGACTTGGGTCTGGTGCTGGCTGTTGGTATCTGACCTAGCCTCGAATGGATATTCGATTAATCTTAAGTGACAAAACTAGCAAAAGAATAATCACTATTATTTTTAGCCTCACGGTGGGCGCCAAACTATTTACCGTGAAAATGGTAACAACAATAAAATTTGTAAATGAGATTCAAAAAATACGTGATCTATTTCTGAGCTAGTTTGTAAGGGTGATTGGTGTTAAAACGTGAAATAAACAGTTTAGATCGAGCTAGCCAAAGCGATATTCGAACCAGTATAGGGACGTTCCGGGGCATAAAGCAAGCGAGTAGATACCTTGGAGCCATACCTCGAGCCTATCTCGGGCTTATCAAAGGTAATCGGGAAGGGGGGGATAACAGATAAAGATTCAAATAAGAAAGGCTCTATGCTATCATTCTTGAGCTAAATGATGAAGAATAAACAAAGAAACAATAAAATGCTAAGGTGACCTCGGGGTCGATGAATACTGATAACTTATAAGAAAGAGGGAGATAGAGATATTATTGCGTTATGGAGAAGTGGAGCAATATCAGCCATTTACAAGGTAAGGCGAGTCCCCCTTATATAGGAGAGGGGACTCAGTAAAGTACGTATATATTATTTACGAGATTATGAAGATGGGACGGCCTGGCGCAAGTCCTCTCAGTAGGCTACAGATAGATCAGCCCTGTCAGGTGTAGTCATATGCTTAAGAGACCTCTTCTCTTATCCTTGACCTAGGGCCCTGCTTCCTTTGATTCGGACCTCGATAAGCCTTGAGGTCGGGAACTCGATCGTGGCCTTCCACTCTCGGGGTCCCAGGGAAGGCTCCCAAAATTGTCTTGATAGCAAAAATCAAGCCTTCTGATTTTACCGCGTACATGTACGCAATCTTTCCTTTTACCTCGTGAAGGTAGAGAGACTATTTCTAGGAGACACTCGGCTCAATAAAAAAAATCTCAATGGTTATGACGTAGAACTACAAGAAACAAAAGATAACAACATCTAGATAAAATAAAAAATGATGCAAATGAAACATTAGGTAATAATATCGATCTAAAAATAGGGAACACGAGGATAACACTAGTACTACAACTAGGGAAGAAAGTACAAGTTTGGAAAGGAAATACGCTTGACTACTTACTAACTTTCAATCATAATCTTCAACCTCCACATCCTCTTATCAAGGGTCATGTCCTCGATAAGTTGAAAATATCTCAAGTCCTGTCTTATCACCTCTCCTCAGCATTTCTTCAGTCTACCTCTCCCTCTCCTTAGACCGGCCATAGCCAATTTCCCACACCTCCTTAGTGGATAATCTATGCTTTTCCTCCCGAACCATGAAAGCTAACTTCCCCCATCCTGTCCTCGATGGAGACTAATCTTACCTTATCTCGAATATCTTTATTCCTAATCATATCCCTCCTAGTACGATCACACATCCACCTCATCGCCCTCATCTCTGCAATATTTAACCTCTGAACTTGAGAGGTCTTGACTGACCAACAATCCTCCCCATACAATTGTTAGTAATCTGTATTTGTAAAGCAATTCTCGAAATAAAATAACATAACAGAAATGTAGAAAAGGAGATATTAGTGTGAGCCTACTGAATTAATAGCGTTTCCTTAATGAACTTAATCCCCTCTTAGTACCCGAGGCGATAGATTATTTTTTCCAGGATAAAATAGATTACACACTGGTGTAGCGGTGCTTCAAACCCCCAGTATTTCAATGAACACAAATGGCAGCAGTAATCACACTTACTTAATTTTTTTGTAAGAAAATAGTGCAGAAAGAGAGAGGTGATTTCAGAAATTTCGTAAGAAAAATCTGAGGGAAGACCCTAGTATTTATAGCTAACATGTTGAGTTCAAATGAAAAGGTGCAACTCTTCAAGATGATTGTTTGCGTAAAATGACTATTATGTAAATAACTACTTACACAAAATAAAACAAAAACTCAAACCAGAGGAAATTCAAATTACCATTACGTAAATGGTTGATTTGGATTTAAAAAAATTGTTAATTTAATTTAACTATTTAACAAATAAATTTGGTCCCAAAAAATTAACCATTCAATTAGATCATTTAACCAAATCCATATTCAAATCTAAATGACGATAGTGGATAATCTATGCTTTTCCTCCCGAACCATGAAAGCTAACTTCCCCCATCCTGTCCTCGATGGAGACTAATCTTACCTTATCTCGAATATCTTTATTCCTAATCATATCCCTCCTAGTACGATCACACATCCACCTCATCGCCCTCATCTCTGCAATATTTAACCTCTGAACTTGAGAGGTCTTGACTGACCAACAATCCTCCCCATACAATTGTTAGTAATCTGTATTTGTAAAGCAATTCTCGAAATAAAATAACATAACAGAAATGTAGAAAAGGAGATATTAGTGTGAGCCTACTGAATTAATAGCGTTTCCTTAATGAACTTAATCCCCTCTTAGTACCCGAGGCGATAGATTATTTTTTCCAGGATAAAATAGATTACACACTGGTGTAGCGGTGCTTCAAACCCCCAGTATTTCAATGAACACAAATGGCAGCAGTAATCACACTTACTTAATTTTTTTGTAAGAAAATAGTGCAGAAAGAGAGAGGTGATTTCAGAAATTTCGTAAGAAAAATCTGAGGGAAGACCCTAGTATTTATAGCTAACATGTTGAGTTCAAATGAAAAGGTGCAACTCTTCAAGATGATTGTTTGCGTAAAATGACTATTACGTAAATAACTACTTACACAAAATAAAACAAAAACTCAAACCAGAGGAAATTCAAATTACCATTACGTAAATGGTTGATTTGGATTTAAAAAAATTGTTAATTTAATTTAACTATTTAACAAATAAATTTGGTCCCAAAAAATTAACCATTCAATTAGATCATTTAACCAAATCCATATTCAAATCTAAATGACGATAGTGCGATGCTTAACTAACTCAACACTTTAAGAGTTATAAGAAGTGTAATATTATATACACACACATATATACTCAACATATGAGTTTTCTCCTCAAATATGGGACAATGTTCTTTTGTAAAGAAGAAAAAATTAAAATTTTATTTTCCCCTCCATTTTTCAGTCACCTCAATTTTGAACAAAAAACCAACAATCCCTCCCATGAGTGGAGAATGACTATACAATAAAAATATGCATGTAAACTCTGCGATTCTCATGCAAGGATTAATTTCATCTGGATAGTAGATTTTCCTTTGAACTTTCTCTTGTGAACTTATGTAGGATATACTCAGTCAACCGATATATTTGATATTTTTGAACCTTCAACTTTTGGTGTATGCCTAGACAACCATAAGTCACACAATCAACCCTTAACCTTCTATGGTTCTCATTGTTGTGTTCGTTCCAGCCATGAACATTGTCAGGTTTCATAAGTACATAGAGAGGTAGCCTTACAAAATTGTCCTCGAAGCGGATAGAACTTCACACTTACATAGTTGATTTCTATATATGTCATTCCATAGATACACTATTTGATATACCCCGTAGCAAATTTAGAAACCATTAAAAAACTTTAATATTTTATCCTTAGTACTGAACATTATCTCATCACGATAATGGACCCCAATTTTAGTTGACAACGTTGAATTGTCATTATTGACTTTGTTTGATCTCCTTGAACCAAAATATTGGGATCTCCAATCTTTTAGGTAAAGTTACCGCCACAAGGGCTTGGATTAATATTTGCTTCTTCTACATTTCTGTTATGTTATTTTATTTTCAAAATTACTTTACAAATGCAAATTACTAACAAGCTTAAGGAACTATTCTCCTCCAAATACCTGAAGTTATAGATTATTTTCTTCCATGATAGAATGAATTACACACTAGTGTAGCGGTACTTCAAACCCAGTGCTTCAACAATATAAAAAAATATATAATAGAATGGATTACACACGTTTGGTGCATGATAGGTGTTGAAACACATGCGTCGGTAATAATGACTTATTTTGTTTGTTTTGTAAGAAAACAATATAGAAAGGAAGAAAAGATTATAGAGTTTCGTAAGAAAAATCTAAGGGACTGATTTGGTATTTATAGCCAATAGGTTGGGTTCAAATAAAGAGGTGTAACTTTTGAAGATGATTGTTCGCGTAAAATGGCTATTAAGTAAATGTTGTTGTAAAATAAAAGCAATGCAGTAAAATATAAATAAGAAGAGATAGAAAGAAGGGAGAAGAGTTTTGTTCTTTCACTTTGGTATATTTTTCCATTGCAATTACATGGCCTTTTATAGGCATAAAAATCAAAGAAGATTGACATAAAATAGGAGATTTAATCTTTCAATTATTCACAACATGGGCATCCAATGTAGTATCCAATGTAGCATCCAATGTATAAATTATTCATAACACTCCCCCTTGGATGTCCATGTAACATAATGTGTCTCACTAAGAACTTACAAAAAAAAATATTGGGATGTACATAGTTATTTATAATATACATTGCTTGCTGCCTCATTAAAAACCTTACTAAGGAAAACCCAGTGGGACAAAACCTTGGTTAAGGAAAAGAGTGCAGCATGTACTTTCTCCCCCTGATGAAAAATCACTTAATGTTTCGAAGACGACGCATTCCAATCTTATATATCAGCTTTTTAAATATTGAGGTTGGTAATGCCTTAGTGAACAGATCAGCCAAATTATCACTTGAACGAACTTGTTGTACATCTATTTCACCACTTTTCTGAAGATCATGAGTGAAAAAGAATTTTGGTGAAATGTGTTTTGTTCGATCTCCTTTGATATATCCTCCTTTCAATTGAGCTATGCATGCATCATTGTCTTCATACAATATTGTTGGAATATTCTCTTTCGAAGAAAGACCACATGTTTGCTGAATGTGTTGAGTTATAGATCTTAATCGAACGCATTCTCGACTTGCTTCATGAATGGCTATTATCTCTGCATGATTTGAAGAAGTATCAACCATAGTTTGTTTTGTCGAACACCATGATATGACTGTACCTCCACTTGTAAAGAAATAGCCTGTCTGAGATCGACCTTTGTGTGGATCAGACAAATATCCTGCATCTGCATAACCAATCAATGATGGCTTGGATTTATTTGAATAAAATAAACCCATATCAATGGTCCCTTTAAGGTATCTAAATATATGTTTAATACCATTCCAGTGTCTTTGTGTTGGCGAAGTACTAAATCTTGCCAATAAGCTTACCGAGAAAGCTATATCTGGTCGGGAATTATTAGCAAGATACATTAATGCCCCAATTGCACTAAGATATGGTACTTCGGCACCAATAAGCTCTTCTTCATTTTCATGAGGTCGGAATGGATCTTTCTTTATATCAAGTGATCTCACAACCATCGGGGTACTCAATGGATGTTCTTTATCCATATAGAATCGCTTTAAAATTTTTTCGGTGTATGTTGATTGATGGACAAATATTCCATCTTTCATATACTCAATTTGTAGACCAAGACAAAATTTTGTCTTTCCAAGATCTTTCATTTCAAATTCTTTCTTCAAACAGTCTACTGTTTTTGGAAGCTACCCAGGAGTTCCAATGATATTTAAATCATCAACATATACGACGATTATAACAAATTCAGATCCAGACCTTTTTATAAAGACACAGGGACAAATTGGATCATTCTTGTACCCTTCTTTCAACAAGTATTCACTCAGACGATTGTACCACATACGACCTGATTGTTTCAATCAGTACAAAGATTTCTGGAGCTTTATTGAACAAGTTTCTTGAAAACCTTTATATGCTTCTAGCACTTTAAATCCGTCAGGTACTTTCATAAAAATTTCGCTGTCTAATGATCCATACAAATAGGCTGTAACAACATCCATTAGATGCATATCAAGTTTTTCTTGCACTGCCATATTTATGAGATACCTGAAGGTGATAGCATCCACTATAGGAGAATATGTCTCCATATAATCAATTCCAGACCTTTGGGAAAACCCTTGTGCCACAAGTCGTGCTTTATATCTAACGACTTCATTTTTATCATTTCGTTTTCGCACAAAACCCCATTTATACCCTACTGGCTTTATGCCTTCAGGCGTTCGAACTATGGGTCCGAAGACTTCACGTTTTCCAAGTGAAGTTAACTCTGCCTGGATAGCGTCTTTCCATTTTGGCCAATCATTTCTCCGTCTACATTCATTGACAGATTTTGGTTCAAGATCCTCATCTTGTTGCATTATTTCAATAGCAACATTATAAGCAAAAATGTTATCGATAACAATATTATTTCGGTTCCATCTTTTCCCGGTTGAGACGTAACTTATTGATATCTCTTCATTTTTATTATTTTCAGGTACCTGGACCTTCCCCAAGGTCTTATCATTTGTTACATCTTGGGGCTCTTCTTGAGCCACTACCTCTGTGTTATGTTTACTTTGATCACTTGCTCCTTTTCTTCTTCGAGGATTTTTGTCTTTAGAACCGATTGGTATACCACGTTTCAAGCAAGGCTTAGGCTCATTTGCTTTAATTAATTGTCCTTCCGGGATATCAACTCGAATTGGAGCATTAGCAGCTGGAATATGTGACTTAGTCACCCTTGGTAGGTTAGTGAATGCATCTGGCAATTGATTTGCAATATTTTGAAAATGAATAATCTTTTGAACCTCTTGTTCACATTGATTTGTTCGAGGATCTAAATGAGACAGTGATAATGCATTCCAATCTATCTTCATTTTCAGCTGCTTATTTTCTCCCCCTAATGTTGGATATAATGATTCATCAAAATGGCAATCAGAAAATCTTACCGTAAATAAATCTCCAATCATTGGCTCTAGATATTTTATAATAGAAGGAGATTCATATCCAACATATATCCCCAACCTTCTTTGAGGACCCATCTTTGTGCGTTGTGGTGGAGCAATTGGAACATATGTCGCACAACCAAAGATCATAAGATGGAAAATATTTGGCTCCTGACCAAAAGCCAACTGCAATGGGGAGACTTTATGATAACTTGTGAGCCTTATCCGCACAAGTGCTGCTGCGTGCAAAATAGCATGACCCCATACTGAAATGGGAAGTTTTGTTCTCATAAGCATTGGTCTAGCAATTAATTGGAGGCGTTTGTTCAATGATTCTGCTAGACCATTTTGTGTATGAACATGAGCAACCAGATGCCCAATTGTTATCCCAGTTGAAATACAATAATCATTAAAGGCTTGGGATGTAAACTCACCAGCATTGTCAAGACGAATTGTCTTAATTGCATAATCTGGAAATTGTGCTTTTAACTTTATTATTTGAGCCAACAATCTCGCAAATCCCATATTGCGAGTTGATAGTAAACACACATGTGACCATCTTGTAGATGCATCTACCAAAACCATATAATATTTGAATGGTCCACATGAAGGGTGAATGGGCCCACATATATCACCCTGTATACGTTCCAGAAATGCGGGGGATTCCATCTTAACTTTAATAGTTGATGGTCTAATAATTAATTTTCCTTGAGAACATGCAGCACAAGAGAATTCCTTAAATTGAAGAATCTTTTGATTCTTCATTGCATGTCCATGTGAATTCTCAATTATTTTACGCATCATATTAGAACCAGGATGGCCCAATCGGTCATGCCAAATAATAAAATTATCTTGATTAGTAAACTTCTCATTTACTACGGCATGTGTTTCAATCGTGCTAATACTTGTATAGTACAAGCCGGAGGAAAGAGCAGGTAACATTTCAAGCACATATTTCTTACTGGACATTATTGTAGTAATATAAAGATATTCAATCTTTTCATTATTGGTAGTCTCAATATGATAGCCATTTTGGCGAATATCTTTGAAACTTAATAAGTTTCTTTGAGATTTACTACAATATAGTGCTTCATCAATAGCCAAATTTGTTCCTCCCGGTAGTAATAAATTGGCTCTTCCAGAACCTTCAATTAATCTTGTACTACCGGATATTGTATTAACATCCGCTTCTTTCATTACCAAATAAGAGAAATATCTCTTATATTTTATAATAGTATGTGTTGTAGCACTATCCAGAAGACATATATCATCTTTATTAATCTTGAGTCCGAGTGAAGACTGGGGAATGTTCATATTCTTCATAAAAAAAAGGACAAATAATACATTATAAGAAATATGAAAGTCAAGCAAAAAACATTAAGAAATACATTAGGAATGTAGAAAACTAGCAACACATGATGCATTAGGAAAATACACTCAAGAAAAATAAACTAGTTGCAAACATAAAAATAACAACTTTTATAGCTTCATTCCCAAGTAAGATGATTAGTTCTTCAGTCAATATTCTCAAAGAAGTCTCCAACTTCTAAATGAGTAATATTTGTTAGGCCTTCAAAATCATCATCTTTATATGCAAGATGTGCCTTAGAATCATATTTATTTGAGGGACGTGCTTCATCATCATTATTTTGAAAGGTCAAGTGTGCCTCCACATTATTTTCCCTTTTCTTGAGAGAGGCTTGATAAAGTTTAACAAAATGCTCTGGCGTACGTCAAATGCGTGCCCAATGACCTCTCATACCACATCGGTGACACATACCAGCTTTACCTTTTGAATGATTAATTTGAGAACCCTTATTGTTCTCCAATTTATTTCCACCATAATGACGATAATTGTTTCGCCCCTTGCCACGTCCACGTTTACGACCATGTCCACGACCACGGTAATTATTTTGTTTTCTTTCAAACTTATCATATGTTGCTACAGCATTCACTTCCGGAAATGGAGCTGACCCACTGAGACATGCTTCATGATTTTTCATTAATAGAGTATTATTCTGCTCAGCCACGAGTAGGCATGTGATTAACTCAGAATATTTCTTAAAACCTTTTTCACGGTATTGCTGTTGTAGCACTACATTGGAAGCGTGAAAAGTATAAAATATTTTTTCCAATAAGTCCTCATCCGTGATAGTGTCTCCACATAATTTTAATAGAGAACTTACTTTAAAGATAGCGGAATTATACTCACTTACGGTTTTAAAGTCTTGCAACCTTAAATGTATCCACTCATACCGAGCTTTCGGTAATACCGTAAGTTTTAGGTGGTCATATAGATCCTTTAAACTAATCCATAATTCAAGTGGATCTTTTACAGTTAAATATTCAGTTTTTAACCCTTCATGTAGATGATGACGAAGAAAAATCATGGCCTTCGCTTTATCCTGATTTGATGCTTCATTTCCTTGTATAATAGTATTTCCAAGACCTTTAGCGTCAAGGTGAATTTCAACATCAAGAACCCATGATAAATAGTTCCTCCCCGTGATGTCAAGTGCAACAAATTCAAGTTTTGATAAGTTTGACATAGTGAAAACTATCATAAAAGATGAATAAGTTAGAGAAATAATTAAATAATTAATGATAACAAAACGATTTAGATAAAAGAAATAAAAATAGAACTATATCATGTTAACAATCTACTATTTTTATTTTTTATTTTTTTTATCATAAAGTAGAAGCTTTTCACTTTATATTATTGATATATATGTGTTAATAGAATTGAACGTGAGTAACATTATTTATGTCCCAATAAATATAAAGCAATTAAACTATAAAATTATTACTTATCAGTTCATTTCTCACTGTTAGAATATTTAAACAAATGGAAATGCAATTATTAGTAATGTGCATGAATTTAATTAGAAATTTAAATATCAAAGTAATGTTGACAACAAATAAGTGAAGTACTAAAATAAATACTCAACTTTGAACATGTTAGTAGTTGTAGTGAATATATAATGTATACACACCATACATATGCATATATGATAAACAAAAATGTGAATCAGACGAAAAAAAAAGGAAACAACAACATGAATTATGTAAATTATCAAATATTGCAAAGAAAAATTTGGGTTGTAAGAGTTAAACATATGATATGTACCGCGATAAAAAAAATTATTATAATGATACATACCTTAATCAAATATGGCTCAACTTAGCGGGAGTTAAGAATAAAATTAGAGCTTCGTATTGATAACGCGTTATAAAATAAAAACAATGCAGTAAAATGTAAATAAGAAGAGATAGAAAGAAGGGAGAAGAGTTTTGTTCTTTCACTTTGGTGTATTTTTCCATTGCAATTACATGGTCTTTTATAGGCATAAAAAGCAAAGAAGATTGACATAAAATAGGAGATTTAATCTTTCAATTATTCACAACATGGGCATCCAATGTAGTATCCAATGTAGCATCCAATATACAAATTATTCATAACAAATGTTTATTTACGCGAAATAAAACGGAAAAATCAAACCGGAGGAAATTCAAATTACCATTATGTAAATGATTGATTTGGAATAATTTTTTTTAATTAAATTTAACTATTTAATAAATAAATTTAGTCCAAAAATTTAATCAATCAAATCATTTGATCAAATTCGAAGCCGAGCGATGACGGTAACGCGAGGCTTGACTTCTTCTCAACTCTTTAAGAGTTAGAAGAAGTGTAATTATATATATATACTCAACAAATGAGCTCTGACCTCTAATATGGGTCAATGTTCCTTTGTAAAGGAGGAAAAATTAATTTTTTTTTTATTTTTTTTTATTTTCCATTCACCTCAATTTTAAAGAAATACCCAACAACAACATGGCCAATCTAACCATTACTGTATAAAATTTATCTTTAGTTCTTGGTGGCACATTTTTGTCGCACAAGATGTCAGATGCGATCCTTCACTTCATAAGCTCAGTTACAATATAATGTGACATATCCTCGTCAATCATCCCATTTCCTTGGATTATAGACCCAAAATACATAAAATTCTCTCTCTTGAGTATGATTTGTGTGGCCAAGATCTGTGACGACCCAAAGGGTCATCACTTATTTAATTAATCATTTCGAGCTTCTGAGGCCTTGAAAACCTCATTCTATGTTGCCTTGATTTACGTGCACGATCCGAGCATGTAGCCGGAAAGATTTTGTGATAGAAAATATGAATTCTATGAGAAATTTGGATAAAAATGATATTAATATTGATATGGTTGACTTCGGTCAACATTTTTGGTAAACGGATCCGGACTCGAGATTGGATGGTCCCGAGAGGTCCGTAGGAAAATATGGGACTTGGACATGCGTCCGGAGTCGAATTCTGAGGCCTAGAGCCCAAGTTATGAATTTTTATGTGAAATTATTTTTGATGTAATTATTAAAGGAATAAATTAATTGACCTTGGTATCGGGCTCGTATTTTGGTTCCGACGCCCGGTACAAGTCTTAAATATTATATATGTGATTTCTGTAAAGTTTGGTGACATTTGGATGTCGTTTGAGATGTTTTGGACCTCGAGTCCCAAGTTTGAAAGTTTTGAAAACTAAAGGTATGAAAATCATGCATTTGAGGCTTGATTTGATTAAAACGAAGTGATATTGGCGATGTGATCGCACGAACAAGTTCATAATGTGTTTTTGAGGTTATGTACATGTTTGGTTTGGAGCCCGGGGGGCTCGGTTAAAGATTTGATAGGCCGTTGGATGAAATTTTGAATTTTTGAACCGCTGGTTTTTCACCCAGCTGTTGGCTTCGCAATTGCGAAGAATTTCTCGCAATTGCGAAGGGGACAGTGTAAGGCAAGGCTCGCAAATGCGAACCTTTATCGCAAATGCGAAGCCCCCTTTGACTAGCCTTGTTCGCAAATGCGAACAATTGTTCGCATTTGCGAAGGTTCGCATTTGCGAAGGTCCCCAGTGCCTGCCTATGTTCGCAAATGCGAACAAAAGTTCGCAAATGCGAACATTCCCCATACCGCCTTGGTTCGCAAATGCGAACCATTGTTCGCAAATGCGAACACTGCCTTATACAGCATGTGTTCGCAAATGCGAACATTAGTTCGCAAATGCGAACATCCCTTTGTCTGCCAGTGTTCGCAAATGCGAATCGCAAATGCGAACTTCCCAGCCTTAGCTTATTTTTCAAACTCCAGAAATTGGTCGTCGCAATTGCGAACCCATGTTCGCAAATGCGAACACAGAGACCTGTAAAACACGATTTTCAGTCATTTCTTCACTTTTTACAAAACAAAAACACCCATTTGCGATTCTTCACGGATTTTTTCTTCATCAAAACGATTGTAAGTCACTTTTTACTTAATTCTTTCAATTCCTAACATCATTAATCATGTTTTTCATAAGAAATCAAAGATTTTCATGGTAGAATTCTTGTTTTTGTTGAAAATAGGGTTTTTCATAAATTGGGGAATTGGGCCTCGAATTGAGGTCCGATTTTGAAACAAATTATATATATGAACTCGTGGGGGAATTGGTAACCGGATTTTGGTCCTAACCCCGAATTCCGACCATGTGGGCCCGGGGTTGAAATTCACTATTCCGGGCGGAATGTTGTAAAAGTTGTATTTGGTCTTAAGAATTAGTTTGTTGAGT
This sequence comes from Nicotiana noctiflora, assembly GCA_032618575.1. Lineage (NCBI taxonomy): Eukaryota > Viridiplantae > Streptophyta > Magnoliopsida > Solanales > Solanaceae > Nicotiana > Nicotiana noctiflora. Next base: position 48,027 of record JASVEL010013151.1, read on the forward strand.
AGTATTGATGATATTAAATCAATTGTGTATAGATACGATTGATTGGAGCCAAATTTGAAAGAAAAAGACATTTCCACTGATTGAATTGTTCATAAGCATTCGAGGTAAGTGTTTGTTCTATCCTAGCTCGAGGGAATAGGATTACGTGTTATGTGTTATGTGATCGAGTGCGGTGTATGGGCCGTGGTGACGAGCATCCATACACCTGGCGTCTAGTATGACCGCGAGTCGTTGAAAAATGATTATTTTGAGATATATTACGGATGAAATGTTATTGTTTTCCCTTGTCGGGACTTGTTGCGAAGATAATTATTGATTGCCCTCGATGGGACGGTTTATGAATTACTCTGTTTCTTTCTTTGCCCTTAACCGTGATTGTTATTTGGGCGAGGAAGAGTGATAATGCACGAAGGGTGATGCCGTGCCATGTTTATTTATTTATGCACGAACGTTAATGCCGTGCCATGTTTATTTATTGATTATGCACGAAGGATCATGCCGTGCCCTGTTATTGATCCATGTACGAAGGATCATGCCGTACTATGGATGTGAGGATGAGAGTAAAAGCACGAAGGGTGATGCCGTGCACTTTATTTGCTTATTTGGTGAGGATGAGAGTAAAAGCACGAAGGGTGATGCCGTGTACTTTATTTGCTTATTTGGCGAGGATGAGAGTAAAAGCACGAAGGGTGATGCCGTGCAACTATTTTCCATTCCTTGACTTGATATTACTTGTTTTTCCATTATATTTTATTTGGGTGATGCCGTGCAACTATTTGCCATTCCTTGACTTGATATTACTTGTTTTTCCATTATATTTTATTTGGATGATGCCGTGCAACTATTTGCTATTCCTTGACTTGATATTACTTGTGTTTTCCATTATACCTTGTTTTCCTTGTGAACTTATTAACTGTTGTTAATTGTCGAGTTCTTTGAGATATTCCTTATTGTGTTATTACTTGGTTAATTCTTGTTATTTGTGGTAATATATATATTAAATATTTGGGATCGGGTGGTACGCCTACCACAAGATATAATTATTGATACAATGAGATCGGGTGGTATGCCTACCACAAGATATAATTTATTGATACAATTGGGAGCGGGTGGTACGCCTACCACGAGATATGAAAAGAAAAATAAAGAATTGAGACACGAAAGTAAGATTTAATTCCGTGGATTAGATTAATCTGGATATTATGAGTTATTGATTGTTATTGCAGAGTAGAGTATTTCCTTATAAATGTTTATGTACATATATATATATATATAGAATTGCACAAGTTTACGTGAGTGTCTGGTCCTAGCCTTGTCACTACTTCGCCGGGATAGGCCGTGCACTTACCAGCACATGGGGTCGGTTGTGCTGACTACACTTTTGTGCGTTTTTGCACAGGTCCGGGTTTTGATCAGGAGCAGCAGCAGTAAATCGATTGCGTGGAAGTTAATCACATTTGAGACCGAGGTAGCTTGCGGACGTCCGCAAGCCCGGCGTCTCTCTCTTTACTTATGTTTTAGCTGTAGTCTCTTTGTTCCGAGACACACAGATTATGTTATATTTCTTTCAGACTTTTATGTGTAGTATTCAGTAGTAGTTCGTGAGTTGGTGACTCCACGTCTTGGGTAGAGGATTTTCAGTATGGTTTTACCTTGAAACTGCTTAATACTATTTCGATAAAGTATTCCGCATTTATTTAATTAAAATTGTATTAAAAACAGGATAGTATGAATACAGTGGCTTGCCTAGCTATCACGAGTAGGCGCCATCACGATCCTGATGTTGGGGAAAAATCCGGGTCGTGACAAGTTGGTATCAAAGCTCTAGGTTACATAGGTCTCACCACTCACGAACAAGCTTAGTGGAATTTGAAAGGTAGGTACGGAGACGTCTGTACTTGTCCTCCAGAGTCTATTGAGTTAGGAAAAGTCTCTTATTTGTTCTTTCTTATCGTGCGAATTCATTCTTCAAATGTTAAATTGAATTTCTACTCTTGTCTTCCCACGAATGGCGAAGTCACGTACCGCTTCTTCAGCCGAACAATGGCACAGGCTGGTGATAGATCAACTATGCCTTCAAAAGTTTTACGGAGGTCGGATAGGTTTCACCAAACTCTTCCCTACCACCTTTAGCGGTGCATCTTTTGAGAACCCACTGGATCGTGCTTGACCGCTGTTATGAGGAATTACAGAACGTGGAAATAGTCGAATGCGAGGGGGTTCATTTTACTGTGCTATGGAGGGCAAACAGAAGTAGTGAGAAGATAATGTATTTACCACACCAGTTATGGTCCCAACGGAAGATGCAATTATATCATGAGATCATCCAATAAATCGTGTTGGGTTTCAACGGACCTAGACGTCCGGTCGATGTGTTGGAATTGTGAAGGACAAATATGGTGAGTTATTGGAATGTATATATATGGTATGGAAAGGTCCTCCAAATAATTTATACATATTTAAGGTTGGTTCTTTTCATGGGGTAAGAATCGCCCCAGAGAATGACGAAGAGTATATGAGTAAATGGGGTAGCTCAGCAGTGTTAAGCCAACATAGCAAAAGAAGAAATTGGCCGTCGATGTTTGTGACAATCCTACGAAGAGGGCAAACCGGCCAATGCAACGCTATCTTCTAAACTCTATTTTAAGAAAATGTTCTGAAGACGTCACCCCCGAGATTCTCTGCAATATGTGGTATGTGCGATCTGAACGGTTGTACCAGGTCACAATGACCTGTGTCCGAATATATATTGCCATGAGCAATAAGTTAACTGATCCTTAAAGGAATTGTCGTGAATGTGGAATATTGGAGAAATACAATTTTAGGAAAGCACTCAGGCTACACGCTCCATTGCAGTTAATAATTATCCTACATGGCCAGCCAGATGTAGAGGTCAGGATGTTAGAGGTGGAGGTGAAAATCCTAGAAGTGGAGACCCAACCATTGATATAATTTTTATGATATGAGGGAGGTCACTACACCAGATAGGGTCATCATACGTATAATTCAGATTGTTATAGACAGAATAATTTTCCCTTAATTTGATTTGGTTTTTGAAAGAAAATTTAGGCGAGTCCTTTTAACATGCTCCATTCGTGAGCGAGCATCGTAATCATCAAATCTACTTAGGGAAATACTCACGTTGAGATATTACACGAGGATAGACATCCCTATTATTAGGTGTTAGTCACTAAAATATCCATGAGGCTAAGAGTGACTTTATATTACTTATTACAGCGGGTTTTGATATAATTTTCGGGATAACTAATTTTAATCGTTAATTGTGCTCCCTATCAGTATGAGGGCTTATTTTATGTCGTGATTATCTTTGACGGACAATTATTGAAAGTAAGAAAGAAAGGAAATGAAAAATTTCAGATGATATGATGTGCAAGCACTGTGATTCAGAGTTGAGGATGAGATCCTCCAATTTTTGGCATAATGTGAAATATTTCTAAGCCGAGCTTCAAGTTGCGGTGGATATCATATGAGGACTGGGTCCTGGTAGTAAGAGTTTATGTGTTTAAAATTCTTCTTTTATGAAATTAATATTTTCGTATTGCATTCGTAAATAAGAGTCATGCCCGTTAGGACTATTTGACAATTCTTGTATAGTTTCTATTCATATTTAGCCATTTCTATTTTGAAACCGTTGAACTTAGCCTTTGAGACGAGCACCCAGGTGTGTATAAATATGACTCATTAATTCAAAAAAAATATCACGAGGTCTCCATACCTCATTCTGAGTAAAGTGGGATTTTGGAATAAGATATTTGATAACAGGGTTAATTGACAATGTTGTAATTTAAGAACAACTCTTATGGCCGGACTTCAGAGTCATGGATATGTGCATACGCATGAGGTGTTCGTGCCTTATTTAGACTTGTTCGTTGTAGTCTTCATTGTTTACATATTGACATACTCCCGCAGTCATGAGGAGCATGCGCAACATCTCAGAGTGACTTTGCAGACTCTGAAGGATAATCACCTATATGCCAAATTTTCGAAATGTGAGTTCTGGTCGAGTTCGTAGCATTTCGGGTCACATCAGTATCGCTGGAAGGTATTCAGTCGGAACCAAAGAAGATCGAGGCAGCCCGCACTGGCCTCGACCAGCCTTCGTTGACCGAGATCCGAGTTTCTCGGGATTGCGGTGTTACTACCGTCGATTTGCAGAGGGGTTTTCTTCTATTGCGCCCCGATGACCAGTGTCGACCCGTGCGGGTGTTCCTTTCTTATGGTTCGAGGAGTGCGAGGCGAGCTTCAAGACAACCTCGACCACCGCACCACTGTTGATACTACCTACGGGTGCAGGGCCTTATACAGTTTATTGCGACGCTTCTCGTATTGGGCTTGGTGCAGTGTTAACGCAGGATGGCAAGGTTATTGCCTATGCTTCGAGGCAATTGAAGATGCATGAAAAGAATTACCCAATGCATGATCTAGAATTTGCGGCGATTATTCACGCATGAAGATCCGGAGGCATTATTTGTATGGTGTAGTATGTGAAGTATACACCGATCATAAGAGTCTTCGTATTTGTTTAAACAAAAAGAGTTGAATTTGAGGCAGGGAAGGTGGCTGGTATTGCGGAAAGATTATGATGTCACCTTTTTATATCATCGGGGAAAAAGCAAACGTGGTGGCTGACGCTTTGAGTAGGAAGTCAGCCAGTATGGGCAGTCTTGTTTATATTCCAGTCAATCATAGGCCAATTGCTTTGGATGTTCAGTCCTTGGCCAATCGATTTGTGAGGTTGGATATTTCTGAGCCTAGTCGAGCACTAGCTTGTGCGATCGCTCGCTCTTCATTATTGGAGCGTATCCGCGATCAACAATATAATGATTCCTATTTATGTGACCTTAGAGACACGGTTCATCGAGGAGGTGCTAATCAGGTCACCTTAGATGCTGATGGGATCAATTCCTGGCCTTTGGCAGAGTTTGCTTATGATAATAGTTATCAATCGAGCATCCGGATGGCTCCTTATGAAGCGTTTTATGGTAGGCGGTGTCGTTCTCCGGTTGAATGGTTTGAACCGGGAGAAACTCGGTTATTCGGTATAGATTTAGTTCAGGAGGCCTTAGATAAGGTCAAGATTATTCAAGATAGGCTTCGCACAGCCTAGCCTAGATAAAAAGGGCTATGCAGATCGCAAGGTTCGAAATATAGCTTTCATGATTGGGGAGCGAGTATTGCTCCGAGTGTCGCCTATGAAGGGCGTGATGAGGTTCGGGAAGAAGGGCAAGCTCAGCCCTAGGTATATTGGCCCATTTGAGATTCTAGACAGAGTGGGAGGGGTGGCTTACAGATTAGCTTTGCCGCCTAGCTTATCAGCCGTGCATCCACTTTTTCATGTATCTATGCTTCGGAGATACCACGACGATCCCACACATGTGTTAGACTTCAGTACTGTCCAATTGGACAATGATCTATCCTACGAGGAGGAGCAGATGGCAATTCTAGACCGGCAGGTTCGACAGTTGAGGTCGAAGAGTTTTCCTTCCACGCGAGTTCAGTGGAGAGGTCAGCCTCCCGAGGCATCGACCCGGGAGTCCGAGTCTGATATGCAAAGCCATTACCCACATTTGTTCCCTGACTCAGGTACTTCCTTCTCTTGTTCATTGGAGGACGAACGGTTGTTTTAGAGGTGGAGGATGTGACGACCCAAAGGGTCATCACCAATTTTCCCCATCTGTTCCGCGCTTCTGAGGCCTTGAAAACCTCATTTTATATTGCCTCGATTTACGTGCACGATCCGGGCATGTAGCCGGAAAGATTTTGTGATAGAAAAATATGAATTCTATGAGAAATTTGGATAAAAATGATATTAATATTGATATGGTTGACTTCGGTCAACATTTTTGGTAAACGGATCCGGACTCGAGATTGGATGGTCCCGAAAGGTCCGTAGGAAAATATGGGACTTGGACATGCGTCCGGAGTCGAATTCTGAGGCCTAGAGCCCAAGTTATGAATTTTTACGTGAAATTGTTTTTGATGTAATTATTAAAGGAAATAAATTAATTGACCTTGGTATCGGGCTCGTATTTTGGTTCCGACGCCCGGTACAAGTCTTAAATATTATATATGTGATTTCTGTAAAGTTTGGTGACATTTGGATGTCGTTTGAGATGTTTTGGACCTTGAGTCCCAAGTTTGAAAGTTTTGAAAACTAAAGGTATGAAAATCATGCATTTGAGGCTTGATTTGATTAAAACGAAGTGATATTGGCGATGTGATCGCACGAACAAGTTCATAATGTGTTTTTGAGGTTATGTACATGTTTGGTTTGGAGCCCGGGGGCTCGGGTAAAGATTTGATAGGCCGTTGGATGAAATTCTGAATTTTGAACTGCTGGTTTTTCACCCAGCTGTTGGCTTCGCAATTGCGAAGAATTTCTCGCAATTGCGAAGGGGACAATGTAAGGCAAGGCTCGCAAATGCGAACCTTTATCGCAAATGCGAAGCCCCTTTGACCCAGCCTTGTTCGCAAATGCGAACAATTGTTTCGCATTTGCGAAGGTCCCCAGTGCCTGCCTATCTTCGCAAATGCGAACAAAAGTTCGCAAATGCGAACATTCCCCATACCTGCCTTGGTTCGCAAATGCGAACCATTGTTCGCAAATGCGAACACCGCCTTATACAGCATGTGTTCGCAAATGCGAACATTAGTTCGCAAATGCGAACATCCCTTTGTCTGCCAGCGTTCGCAAATACGAACAAAAGTTCACAAATGCGAACTTCCCAGCCTTAGCTTATTTTTCAAACTCCATAAATTGGTCGGGTTCGCAATTGCGAACCCATGTTCGCAAATGCGAACACAGAGACCTGTAAAACACGATTTTAAGTCATTTCTTCACTTTTTACAAAACAAAAACACCCATTTGCGATTCTTCACGGATTTCTTCTTCATCAAAACGATTGTAAGTCACTTTTTACTTAATTCTTTCAATTCCTAACATCATTCATGTTTTTCATAAGAAATCAAAGATTTTCATGGTAGAATTCTTGTTTTTGTTAGAAAATAGGTTTTTCATAAATTGGGGAATTGGACCTCGAATTGAGGTCCGATTTTGAAACAAATTATATACATGAACTCGTGGGGGGATGGGTAACCGGATTTTGGTCCTAACCCCGAATTCCGACCATGTGGGCCCGGGGTTGAAATTCACTATTCCGGGCATAATGTTGTAAAAGTTGTATTTGGTCTTAAGAATTAGTTTGTTGAGTAGTATTGATGATATTAAATCAATTGTGTATAGATACGATTGGATTGGAGCCAAATTTGAAAGAAGGAGACATTTCCACGGATTGAATTGTTCATAAGCATTCGAGGTAAGTGTTTGTTCTATCCTAGCTTGAGGGAATAGGATTACGTGTTATGTGTTATGTGATCGAGTGCGGTGTATGGGCTGTGGTGACGAGCATCCATACACTGGCGTCTAGTATGACCGTGAGTCGTTGAAAAATGATTATTTGGAGATATATTACAGATGAATTGTTATTGTTCTCCCCTGTTGGGACTTGTTGTGAAGATAATTATTGATTGCCCTTGATGGGATGGTTTATGAATTATCGTTTCTTTCTTTGCCCTTAACTGTGATTGTTATTTGGGTGAGGACGAGTGATAATGCACGAAGTGAGCTGCTTTGATGGTATTCATCCTCTATTCGCGCAAACCTGCAAATTAGCGCACTTGTAAGCAATTCAGAGCCACTTAAACACATTTATTGCACAAAGCTAAGGTAAAGCGGGGTTCAAAATCATGCAAAATTCCTAGTTATCAAGCACGAGCGGTGATGCCGTGCACTTTATTTGCTTATTTGGTGAGGATGAAAGTAAAAGCACGAAGGGTGATGTCGTGCAACTATTTGCTATTCCTTGTTTGATATTAACTGTTTCCATTAAAATTTGGTTTCTTTTGTTGATTTAAGTGAGGATGAGAGTAAAAGCACGAAGGGTGATGCCGTGCAATTGTTTGCTATTCCTTGACTTGATATTACTTGTTTTTCCATTATATTTTATTTGAGTGATGCCGTGCAACTATTTGCCATTCCTTGACTTGATATTACTTGTGTTTCCATTATACCTTGTTTTCCTTGTGAACTCATTTGATTGTTAATTGTTGAGTTCTTTGAGATATTCCTTATTGTGTTATTACTTGGTTAATTCTTGTTATTTGTGGTAATATATATATTAAAGAATTGGGATCGGGTGGTACGCCTACCACAAGATATAATTATTGATACAATGAGATCGGGTGGTATGCCTACCACAAGATATAATTTATTGATACAATTGGGAGCGGGTGGTACGCCTACCACGAGATATGAAAAGAAAAATAAAGAATTGAGACACGAAAGTAAGATTTAATTCTGTGGATTAGATTAATGTGGATATTATGAGTTATTGATTGTTATTGCAGAGTAGAGTATTTCCTTATAAATGTTTATGTACATATATATATATATATTGCAACTGCACAGGTTTATGTGGGTGTCTGGTCCTAGGCTTGTCACTACTTCGCCGGGATAGGCCAGGCACTTACCAGCACATGGGGTCGGTTAGTGCTGATACTACACTTCGTGCGTTTTTGCACGAGTCCAGGTTACGATCAGAGCAGCAGCAGGAAATCGATTGCGTGGAAGTTAATCACATTTGAGACCGAGGTAGCTTGCGGACGTCCGCAAGCCCGGCGTCTCTCTCTTTACTTATGTTTTAGCTGTAGTCTCTTTGTTCCGAGACACACAGATTATGTTATATTTCTTTCCAGACTTTTATGTGTAGTATTCAGTAGTAGTTCGTGAGTTGGTGACTCCACGTCTTGGTTAGAGGATTTCAGTATGGTTTTACCTTGAAACTGCTTAATACTATTTCGATAAAGTCTTCCGCACTTATTTAATCAAAGTTATGGTTTGTTGATAAATTAATACAGTGGCTTGCCTAGCTACCACGAGTAGGCGCCATCACGATCCTGATGTTGGGGAAAAATCCGGGTCGTGACAAGATCACTTTATTTTAAGCCTCCCAAGTCACGCCACTAAACTTGCACTCAAATTATTATGGCTTAGTCATGCTCAACTTCAAATCTTTAGACTCCATCGTCTGCCTCCACCTTCAAGCATTAACACACTTCGTGCAAACAACATGCACCAGGTACCTCTTCTTGAATGTGTCGTGTCAACTCATCCATCACTAAGGCAACAAAAACAGGCTAAGCAGTGATCCCTCAAGCAAATCCACCTCTGTTGGGAGGTGTCCCGAGTCCCCTCCCATTATTCTCATCCAGATTTTAGCTCCATCATACATGTCCTTGATCGTTCCTAGTTATGTGACATGTACATATATAGCTCAAGCCTTTCTCGCTAAAAAACAAATTTGACATATTTTCTATTTGATTTGGCCTTAGATTATAAAATTGATAAAATTTGATACATTAAACTTTTAAGAAAAAAAACCAAGACTATTTGATTTGATTTAAAAAGTTAAATGACATAAATTAAGTATTTTTTTAACAGCAAAAACACCTCTCTTTTTATTCTTTTTCTATTTTTGCTAATAGAAAAAACACCCCTAATCTAATCAAAAGTAAAATTACATGCCCGTTGAAAGAGCTGCCTTAGTTCTTTCTTGCAGAAATTAGATGCCTTAGTTCTACTTTATTGCAGAAAAGCAGCTCAACGGGTCTGCAACTATTTGAAGAATCTAGTTCAACACTCCGCACTTCTTTTTACAGTTTGTTTGAATAGCTGAAAAAACTGAAGACTCAGAATTTGTAGAAAAAGGAACCGAAACAGTGCAAATGGATACGGACAGTCCAAGTAGCAGCAGCAGTAGTAATAGCAATGGCGTGATAGTTACTGCAGAAAAACGAAGGACGAGAATAGCGAATCCTTTTACTTTGAAGGTGGGTCAAGTATTTACTGGCTTTGGCATTGGTTGTGGGATTGGAATTGGTGTTGGTCGCCCTTTAAATCTAGGTACTCTTCACTCCTCTTTTCTTCTCATTCACCAAAAAAAAAAAACATGAAATTTGAAGATTTTTGGAAACCTAAAGAACGGGAACCCAAGAATTCAAGTAATTCATTTAGGGGTTGTAATTTTGTTTGGTGTGCTTGTTTGTTAATGACTTGAAATGTGTAAAGTTGAAATCTTTATGTTGTCGGTAGTGGTTAATATCCAATTTCTGCATGTTTTGTGCTATTTGATGTAATGTAATATTGCATTGTTTGCTCAAATCCCACCGGAAGAAAAAACACTAGATGGTTTCTTCCATCTATCCAATCCTTGGTGGACACAGTTACGAGCTTCCTGTGATGGTGGGAGGTAGCAGGTATCCTGTCGAATTAATGAGGTGCACACAAGCTGGCCCAGTGGTTATAAAAAAAAATATTGCATTGTTTGTCTATGGTGTGTCTGCGTGTTAATTCAAGCAACTCATTTTTGGGCTTTAAGTTTGTCCATGGGGTGTGTGTGTGTGTTCTCCAGAATTAAAAGCATAAATTTGAAATATTTAAGTTGTTCCTAATGGTTGGTATACTTTTTCTGCCTGTTTTGTGCTATTTGATGTAATGTTGCGTTTGGTTAGTCAAACTATATGCGTGTTTAAGTTCTGGCTGTTAGTGATCAGATTGTTTGCTGGGATTTGGAGATAACAAAGTTGCAGGTAGGGGTTAATGTTAGATGCATTTTCATGGAAAAGAGCAATTAATCTACTCTAATAGGGTTGATACTTTTAGTTGAACAATGTAGAGAACACGAGTCATTGATCTGTTGTACGATGCTATACATGGATAAATGTGATGCGTGATTGAGCAATCTAAATTGTATGCAGTTCGTGCGGTTTTATCAGCTTGCTAGTCACATCAACGTATTGCTGTCAAAGTGTCAATAACAATCTAATCCTCTTCAGCCTTTCTGTGTTCTTGTAACTATCGGATCCCTAGTATCTAAGCATGAAAGGGATTATAATATGAGATACTCTATATTATAGGACTTTCTATTCTTTTAGATTGATATCTCTTTATGACTAAATTTACCTTGGTTTTAGGTGCAATACCAATGCTAAATCAAGTTATGACTGCCACTAGAGGCGCAACGGATGCATTTTCTGGAGTTGGAAGACATGTCAATAATTCTGTATGTTAATTTGTTGAATGTCTTCACATAGTATTGTGATCAATATGCCTTACAAATTTGTTCTTGTGATGTTTTTCTGATTTTATTTCTTTGTCTTTTCTGTAGTTGAGGAAGGTTGGGGCAAAAGGCATTGAAGCAGGCATTGGATGTGGAGTAGGTTTTGGACATGGTTTTGGAGTTGGTATGTAGACTTAACTCTTTCTTTGTTAAAGGTTATATGTTGCATTGAGGATGATTTATTTTGAAGTGGGAAATTGCTAAAATACAGTGATGTTGCTAACCACTTTATCTGCACTCTTTACTTAGAGGATATTGAGCTGAAGACGTAAATCTGTTGATCATGGGCAGGTTGCCATGGGTGTTTCAAGAAACAGTAGAGTTAACTGTTTGAGTGATAGATACTGTTGGTTTTCTAAAAGATGGGGTAACAAAAAGATTAAAAGTACTAATTGAAAAAGTCTCTCAATAATATTATTAAGCATATCAAGGCTTTTAAATAGCCAATTAGGAACATAATCCGTAGAAAAATCTTCATAAGAGATATTTAAAAATTCCAAAATATCTCAACAAACCTAAAAAATCTAACCGAAATTTAAATTCAAAGTAGACTTATCATAGAACTAAGTAACTTATTATGCTAAAAAAGTTACTGCAGTAATTGAAAGCAACAAAATTTCTAACAACTCCTCCTTTGCTTCAGTTGCTGCAATTAAAAAAGTTGCTCCTCCTCAATTCTTGCTTTGGTTGTTTGTCCTTGAGGATTGTTTTGAGCATCGCTGAAATTGCACACTTCTGTAGTGCAGTCCTTTTTTTTTTCTTGTTTCTTTTTTGTCGTATGGTTTTGCGCATGAAGAACACCCTTACTGACCTTGTCTTATCTAAAATCTCTTTTGAAAGTATTTGATTCTGGACAATGATAGGATTTTCAGGAATTGTATGAATTTTTCTTCTTTTAGAACATTCAACAAATCATAGGTTTTAAGATATGATTTTATTTTCAATGAGCAAATTCGATAGTAATTGCCAGTGAAAGTTTGTGGGGCATTCAAAGAGAGACTGCTGCTTGCCATGTTTGAAAATAGGTTTAAAAATTGATATTGGTTAAAAATGATTTGAAAACAGTTCTTTGAAAGAATTCACAGATCCCGTAAGACCAATGAAGCTCTGATACCACTGTTGGTTTTTTAAAAGATGGGGCAGCAAAAAGATTAAAACTACTGATTGAAAAAGTCTCTCAATAATTTTATTAAGCATACCAAGGCTTTAAATAGCCAATTAGGAACATAATTTGTAGAAAAATCTGCATAAGAGGTATTTAATAATCCCAAAATATCTCAACAAACCTAAAAAAATCTAACCGAAATTTAAATGCAAAAAAGTAGATTTATCATAAAACTAAGTAATTTATTATGCTAAAAAAGTTAGTGCAGTAGCTGAAAGCAACAGTATTTTACAGCTACCTTAGTCGAGGCTAATTGGGCTTATTGGAATATAAACTTGTGTCATCTTTGAACCACAGGCTTGGTACTAATTGTGGTCGCAAACTATGGGAATGATATAATGGAAGAAAGAAAAAGGAAATAGCTGAATCACAAAGACTTTATTTTATAAAGCTGTGTTACGGCAGATTCTTCTAAACATTTCTGTTGTTAAATAGCAAAATCTTGGTGGTGTATGTCAGGTCTTGCTGTGAAGCGCGGAGTAGTGGATCAGATACAGTTGTTTTTAATTGTATGTATTCTCTCCATAGTGTTGATGCCGTTACCTGCTGAGTTTGCCCTCATCCTCCAAACTTCCATAGGTTTTAACATAACTCTCTCAATCTGCAGCAAGCAATGACTAAATTAATGATAAAGTCTGGAATGTCGACCGGCTTGTCTGTTGGTCAAGGCATCCTTCCACCGTCCTTGCAAGCTAGCATGAGGACACTCAATGAAGCCTCTAATCAGAATCCACTGGGAAGTGTCAATTCACTTGGAGTGAAGGTCCCTCATAGTTCTTCTGTGGGCTTGCTTACAGATACAAACACAAGTTCTCTCTCTTCTAATGAAAACGAAACTTCAAGAACTAATGTTAGCTCTTCAAATACATCATATAGCAGTCGAACTGAGAAGGTTCTTAGCAATTTTCTGCAGAGTCCACTTTTGAAGGATGAAGGCAGTACAGCGAATGAGCTGGTATGTGAAGATTAAACACATTTCTTATAACATTATACACTAGCGTAATTTTGTGAGGTCTCTTTATACTTGTATATTGTGCTAAGGATGAGATTGATAATTATTAATAGAAATAGGAGGTTGCTAACATGTATTAGTTCTAATTCCTCTACTTCATTATTTGCAGTCAGAACATTTGAGATCAGAGAACAACCTTCTTCATATTGTAAGTTTTCACTCTGACTATTTATTTAGAAGTTAACTCTTTTTCTTTTCCTTTTTTAAACTTAAAATAATATTGCAAGTAGATTGTAATATGAGGAAGACTGATTAGACCACTTATTAACGATGTCCTTAATAGAATATTGACTTACATTGCTAAAACCTAGTAAACGGTTCACTTTCTCTCCTCTCCCTCGCAGATGAATTTGTTTACAACATTTAACTCAGTTTATCACTGCTTTTGTTTCTTTTCCTGAATAAATTTATCTATTCAAGGTTCAATTGTTTAACTGCTGAAATGGCTGTGAAAAAGTTTTATCTTTTGATTTATGTTTATATGGCGTGTGAAGTACTGAAAATACGTTTGGTGCATGATAGGTGTTGAAACACCAGCAAGTGATTGACGAGCTCATGCAGGAAAATGAAAAGCTTCGCCAGATACTAGTGAAAGACTTGAAAGTCTCGCCCATTAAACTCCATACCAGCTACTCTAGTGGAAGTAAGTTTCCATGTACTGAATGTTTTGAGTGCCGTAGAAAACAAAGGAGACGATGAATGTAATTTGATAAGATGAATGAAAGGAATATCTTATGGTCTTTTTTTACATCATCCAAGCAATGAAACCGAAAAGCTGACCTTCTATTTTTGCCTTTGCGGGTTTGCAACTGATTTTTGATTGTTGTCTGAAAGCTTTTTGGCACATGCAAATAAGTTGCATCTGGATTAAAGCTTAAAGCCACAAAAGTGTATGTAGGATGTTAGGAAGAGAA